>SZYD01002441.1:0-80625 GCA_009363875.1 Mikania micrantha | reverse complement strand
TTGAACTTATAATTACGATTAAACGACTTTAATATTTTTATACGATCGGAAAACGTACGCGATTGCGGGTATACACGTAATTGTGAATGTTTAACGATCCGACAACACACGAAGAGTAAAAATAATTAATTAATTATTTTATATTTTTACAATTTTGAAACTCATCATTTTAATGAGTTTAACACTTAATTTTAATTAAAACCGCGTAAAATACGCGTTACGTTCGGAAACGCGAACCGAGCGACCGAAACGGACCCGAACCTCACCCGAGCTATAAAAGCCTTGAACAAGGCTTAAATGCTCATAAATTCCACCAACAACCCTTTCTCTCTCTAATATTCGTCTACCCCTACTCTCTCTCTAAAACCAAGCTTTAAACGCGCGTAACTCGCTTATTTCTCAACGGATTTCGAGTTCTTGGTGTCCACGCGAAGCTCTCAACAACTCTACCAGAAAGTACAAGAATATCGTGGTTTCATCCAGCCAATCTCGAGGTAATTGAGCTTGAAGTTTCGGAAAAGAGGGTTTTCATGATTATATTTGTGTTTGTGATCAAACCGACGAACCACCGGTTAAAAACATCACAATCTGTTCGCACCTCCAACCACAACCCCTTGATGCTAGGATAGCTTGAATCGTGTCTAGATCCAGAAGTTTGGTGATGAAGATGATGGCGGTAACAGGTTCGCTAGCCGAACCCTGTCTGGACAAACCGGCGAAGGGAAACGAACCCTTCTGGTTCGCTGGATGGTCAGCTGAACCCTGTGGTCATCACGAACCTGTGATGAGGTTTTCATGCTGCACACAAACCCATCTCAGTCGAACCCTATGCGAACCCTCATCAGACTCACGAACTTTCTAATACCGAACCCTATGAGTGCATGATAACGAACCCTATACATGGATCCTCTCACGAACCCCATGCAGCCGAACTGCCCACGAATCTAGTCGCCATGCATGAGCCGAGACTAAGCCACGAACCCTGCATGGTTCGTGGCATGATTAGCCGAACTCTTTTGATGGTTATGGTCGACGAACTCAGACTCCTTGGCGAACCTTCTTAGTTCGTCGCTCAACTTACCGAAGCCTATGCAGGTCGCGAAACCTTAAACATAAACCTAGGCCGAACCCTGCTTGATTAATTTATAGAGCCGAACCTTGTCATGTAGTTGCCGAACCTAGGCCTAAACTCCAAGGGTTCGCTGCCCATGGCAGCCCACTTTCTTTTCGGCCCCAACCTAAACCATACTCGGCCCATTCCATTTACACTTGCCCTAGACTTAAACCATGTACAACTTGAGATAGCTCGGTCCTTAGGGGCTTTAAGTTGGCCCAATATGATCTGGGTATTCTACTTGTCCTAAACAAGTTTGTTTGCCCAATAGCACATTCAATTGGGCCATGGCCTTGTTAAGCCCCATGGTTTATGGGTTTAAGGCCCAATTGTGTTGGCATTGCTTATGATATTGGATTGATCACTAAGAGTTAAGTGACAACTTAACATAATCAAGAATCAATTCATAATCACAATGACTTGAAATCAATTGAACATCTTTTCACAACAAGGTGTAACAATGGCTATCAAATTCAAGAACATTTATCATTTTATGCATAGGAATTATGCATCAAAAACATTTCATAAGTTTCTTGGACCCATGATCAATCAAATGACTCAAATCATAACATTCAAGTTTTCACAACAATCAAATCATGAGAACACAAGTCAATCAATGAATCAACGTCTATACAATTATAAATCCTATATCTTATGTATGATTACAATGTTATAGGAACAAGTTAGAAGTCCTGTTTGCTACTTGCTAACTGTTTAGTTCAGAGTCTACTGCAGACAGGTGAGAACTTTAGCCCCTCTTTTACTGTTTATAACTGTTTTGGGGTGGAACACGTGATCAAACCGCTATTTCAATCTTGTTTCATTACACAGTGTATGTGCATTCATAAACATTACAGGTTTATCTATGAATCCAAGTGATTCTTCAACTGTTAAGGAATTGTCAACTGTTTTAAGGAATTATTTACTATATTAACCCTTATTACTAAAAAAGGATTTTAAAAATGTTTTCTTGAAAGGTTTATTACAGTTTTACTCAAATGATCTTTTAAAGGATAACATTTTTAAATAAATGATTTCAATCAACCCTTCTTTTGCTATAAACCTTGTTGTTATACAAGGTCATCACATCATGGTATTCAAAACAAGTGGTTCACAACATGGTACTCAAATTCAATGGTTCAAAACATGGTATTCAATTCATGGGTTCAAAACATGGTATTCAAACTCATTGGTTCAAAACATGGTATTCAAACTCATTGGTTCAAACATGGTATTCAAACTCATTGGTTCAAAACATGGTATTCAAGTCAAGTTGTTTACATCCTGGTATTCAAATCAGAGATTCATTTCATGTTACATAAACAAAGGATTCAACTCGTGGAGTTAAATCCAGGTTTTCAATAAGACATTAACACATCCGGTTAAAGTAAGATTCAGAAAACATGGTGTCATTGTTGTAAACAAACTTATAAACCCATCAAGTATCATATTCATTAGCGTTAGTACTGGGTGATCACAACAAGGGAAAGCGACACATACATTGGGGCAGGCCGATTGCTGCAGTTAGTTTTTAAATCTGTTTTATAAACTAACTGCAGATTTCGTTACATATGGTTTATTCAAAACTGTTGGCATATTATCTAACTCCAAACGTGGTTTGGGACTTGATGTTATATGTTGACTCATGTGCAAACAGTGATTGGACTGTTTACACTCATTTTCTTACTTGATGTTGTTAGTTTGGGTGCAGCTCATCCGTGTGAATCTTATGATGCTTTAACTTACCTATGTCTTATATCATATACTCATGTTTACAAATGCTTAAACCTATTGTTCTCACCAACTACGTCTGTAGTTGACAGTTACTTTTCACGTGTTTCAGGTAATCAGGTTTAAGACAATCCCAGGGACAACTAAGGAGACCATTCTAAGATAGAACAAGATGAAGAAACATGCTAGGATGGAATAGAAACTCACTAAATCCTAAATGTTTAATTGTCTTGTTTGGAGTCTTATCTTGTAAACTATATTTTGGGTCTGTAGTTGTCTTACTTTTGGTAGATAGATTGTCTGTAACTAATCAACTGTCTAAACATTATGAAATGTAGTAATCCATTGTGGTTGTTCTTATTCAATACTTGTGCATGATTCAACTGATCATACGTCACCGCGCCGTGGATTCCGCACGCGGCGCAGGGGTGTGACAGGTTGGTATCAGAGCCAAGGTTGTAGAGAACTAGGAAAAACCCAATGTTTAATGACCTAGACTATAACCTAAGCTACCCAATAGGACTAAGTGCTATAGGCTTGAGGATACTTAGGATCTAAGTAACTTAAGTGAGCATTAAGTCTACAATAAGCTTGAAAGATCTTAGGGACATTTTTCTAAGATTAGACATCGAGTCAAGGAATTTGAATCGGACTTCTATAATTTTAGAAACCGAATTAAATTCTCACACATATGCATTTAAGGATTTCAGAGGCAAGGATCTGTATTCTTAGTATCCTTGATCTGAAATTCTCACACAGAGATCATTATAGAAATTCAGAGGCAAAGATCTGTAGTTTCAGTATCTTGATATGAATTTCTTGTCATATTCATTATGGGATTTAGAGGCAAAGATCTATTAATTTAGTATCTTTGATCTAAGATCCTTGTCATATTCATTATGGGATTTAGAGGCAAAGATGGTTATCTTTGATCTAAGTCCTTGTCATATTCATTATAGGATTCAAAGGTCAAGATCTATTAATTAGAACTTGGATTTGAGATCCTTGTCATATTCATTATAGGATTCAAAGATCAAGATCTATTAACTTAGAACTTGGATTTGAGATCCTTGTCATATCACTATAGGAATTCAAAGGTTGAGGTCTATTAATTTAGAACTTAGATTTGAAATCCTTGTCATTGTTATCATTGTTATCATTATCAGGCGTTCATTATCATAGGAACTTTATAACTTAGAATCTGTGTAACAGTATTCTTTAGTTGAAGTTCTCACAGGAAATCATTATGCTCAGTACTGTAAGTATTGGGAAACTAGGTTGATTAACCTAGGACACATATACATAACCTAAGGTCTTAGTTTCTAGTAAATTAAGGACCATGGTTTACACAATCATAAACAGAATCAAGGAACAAGAGAAATCATGGGATAATCATAATCAATCAAGGGTTGGAATCTTAGCTTCAAATGCAACGGCGGATTAACGCTGATGGGCTGAGGTAAGTGGTGGGTCGGTGAGAGCTTACCCTATATATAAGCTTATTTGGTTTGTCAGGGAAAATTCGGCGTTTGAATTTGAAGTGAGGATTCGGAACAACCGGAATCATGAAACATTGGTCAAACACATGGGATACAAACCATGGGAACAATCATTGGTGAATCAAATCATAGTGAAATTCAAACTTGGATGAACCAGACATTATGGTGAATCAACCAAGTTGTGAACATATCATAAATGTAAACCTTAAGTGAAATTCTTAAGTGATTACATCATTAGTACTTACTGACATAAGTTAACAGGAAAGTGTAGAACACACGTATGACTTAGTTCTACATGTTAACAACTGTTAGTAGGTGCACGCATAACATAATCATAGTTCAATCATGGAATCAATCATAGTTCAAGTTGATCAAAGATCATGGGATTCTTAATCAATGGAAAACACATGGAAATCAGTACAAACGTGTTGCCAAATGCTAGCAAGGGCATGATCGTGGTATACCGAAACGGTGGTGGGCAGCGAGAGTGAGCCCTATATATAAGCTATTTTCGGTATATCGGGAAAGTGTCAGTGTGTAGGTTTGGTGGAGAGATCATGAGACATCGTACATATTCACATGATAAGTATACAAATAAGTTGATAACTTATACGTGTACTGGATCATATTACAATTGAATGATAATACTAGTAGTATGGATATATTACTGACCTTATCATGAAAATTCAATTGTATCCATTCTCATTACTGACCCGCTTGTGGCTTCTATTCGTAGAATGCCTCCTCGACGAGACCCAAATGCTGGTGGTTCGACAAGTGGTAATGATGATGAAATTAACAAGATTGCTCGAGCTATCGCTGTTCACATGAGGGATGTGATCCCGGGTATGGTCACTGATATTACCCAGAATCTTCGGGGAAGTACCGGTGATTCTGCACACAACTCCAATGCCACTAACGTTGGAACTGCTAACTTTACTTTTAAGCAGTTCAACGATGCTAAACCTCCAAGTACTCTGGTACTGAGGAGCAACCGGTCTACTGCAGTGGCTGGAAAGCATCGAAGACATTCTCGACTTCACTGGATGTCCTGAAAATCTGAAGGTCAAGATGGCCTCAAGTGCTTTCATAAGGGAGCGCTCACCTGGTGGAACTCTGAGAAGAACACCAGGGGACGTGAGGTCTCTAGCCTTACCATGGAATGGATTCAAGAACTTACTGGTGGAAAAGTTTTGTCCACGTCACGAGCTAAAGAAACTGGAGGTGGAGATGTGGAATCTGGTGCAGGATAGTGGCGAAAATGCCAAGTATACAACTCGTTTTCATGAGTTGTGCATTTTGGTACCACATCTGGTTACTCCTCTATCCCGCAGGATAGAGAAATACATCGAAGGCTTGCCTCTAGTGGTTAGAGGAACTGTTATGGGGAACAACCCCACTACCTTGGAAGCCGCGATTCAACTCGGTGCTACTCTGACCGAGGAGTATTAAATCGGAGTGCTCACCCGAAAGGGATTCAAAAGAGCACAGATTGAGGAAGGCAAGAAGCCTGAACAGCACCATCCCAAGAAGAAGAAACAGAAGACAATCAAGAACTTTGCAGCGTTGACTGCGGCTGCACCTACTCATGCTACTCCCCTCACTGCTATGCCACAACCTGCTAATGTCAGAAAGCAGTACACTGGCTCATTTCCACTCTGCACCAAATGCCAGTACCATCATCTACCCACTATTCCATGCAGAAAGTGTCTCAAGTGTGGGCGTATGGGACACTTTGCGGCTACATGCCGATCTGCTCATCTTGCTTGCTGCAACAACTGCTGCCACAACTTCTCTGCTGCTACAGGTGGAAGAGTTTGTTACAATTGTGGGGCAGAGGGACACTTCAGAAATCAGTGTCCGAAACTCAACAACAATACTGCTGTTGCTCGTGCTTTCGTTATTGGAACTGCTGAAGCACGTGAAGAGCCGGCAGTCATCACGGGTACATTTCTTATCAATGATCACTATGTTCCTATCATATTTGATACTGGTGCTGATAAAAGCTTTATCTCTGCTCATACTGCTTCTTTGCTTAATATGCAACTATCCACACTTACTGCTCCCTATACTGTAGAAGTAGCGAATGGTAAGACTATAGTTGTAGATTCCATCATTAATGCTTGTGAGCTAAGATTAAATGACCATCTTTTCTCGATCGATCTCATTCCTATGACTCTCGGAAGCTTCGAAGTTGTAGTAGGAATGGATTGGCTATCTAAGAATAATGCTGAAATCGTATGCTCGGAGAAACTTATTCGAATTCCTCTACCGTCCGGCGAAACGATGATAGTCTACGGTGAGAAACCCTGCCGCGAATTGAAGATTGTATCGTGCATCAAGGCGAGGAAGTATCTGAAGAAGAAATATTATGCATTCTTAGCTCACGTGGTGGAAAAGAAACCTGACAAGAAAGCAGTTGGAGATGTACCGATTATCAAAGACTATCCAGACGTATTTCCAGAAGACTTGCCTGGACTACCACCAGTCCGACAAGTGGAGTTTAGAATTGATCTCGTCCCTGGAGCAAAACCCAGTGGCGAAGTCACCGTATCGGTTAGCACCGTCTGAGATGCAAGAACTGTCTAGTCAGCTTCAAGAACTTTTAGACAAAGGTTTTATAAGACCGAGTTTCTCTCCATGGGGAGCTCCGGTTCTATTTGTCAAGAAGAAAGACGGTTCATTTCGCATGTGCATAGATTATCGTGAGCTGAACAAGTTGACAATCAAGAATAGATATCCTCTGCCCAGGATCGATGATCTGTTTGATCAATTACAGGGAGCAACTTGCTTCTCTAAGATTGACTTACGATCCGGGTATCATCAGTTAAGAGTAAATGATGAGGATATACCAAAGACTGCATTTAGGACTCGATATGGACACTATGAGTTTGTGGTTATGCCATTTGGGCTGACCAATGCACCCGCAGTGTTCATGGACTTGATGAATCGAGTCTGCAGGCCATACTTGGATCAGTTTGTTATCGTCTTTATTGATGATATACTGATTTTTATTCCAAGTCAGAACGAGAACATGAGGATCACTTGAAGAAAGTCTTGGAACTACTAAGAAAGGAACAACTTTATGCTAAATTCTCAAAGTGTGAATTTTGGCTAAAGGAGGTTCACTTCTTAGGACATGTCATAAACAAAGATGGAATTCATGTAGATCCAGCCAAGATTGAGGCGATTAAGAACTGGACTACTCCATCTACTCCAACAGAGATTCGTTCATTCCTGGTTCTGGCAGGTTATTATAGAGATTTATTGCAAATTTCTCTAAGATAGCTTTGCCACTCACTACATTGACTCAGAAAAGTCAAGCTTTTATATGGGGACAGAAACAAGAAGATGCATTTCAACTTCTTAAACAGAAGTTATGCAATTCCCCTATCCTTAGTCTTCCAGAAGGCAGTGATGATTTCATTGTCTACTGTGATGCTTCAAACCTTGGTCTTGGTTGTGTACTTATGCAACGGGACAAGGTCATCGCTTATGCTTCAAGACAACTCAAGGTTCACGAGAAGAATTACACTACTCATGACCTTGAGTTAGGGGCTGTGGTCTTTGCATTGAAGATTTGGAGACACTACCTGTATGGTACTAAATGTGTCATCTATACAGACCACAAGAGCCTTCAACACATTCTCAATCAGAAAGAACTCAACATGAGACAACGACGTTGGGTTGAGCTTCTAACTGATTACGACTGTGAGATTCGTTACCATCCGGGTAAAGCCAATGTGGTGGCGGATGCTCTTAGTCGCAAGGAACCAGTCAAACCGATTCGTGTAAGAGCCATGGAGATCAACACACAGCCAAACTTGAAAGACTTGATTCGTATTGCACAACAACAAGTAGTAACAGATAGTCAACTCAAAACAGACTTGGATTGTGGCATTGAGAAGAAACTAGAACCTCGATCAGATGGGTGTTTATATCTCAATGGCCGCATGTGGATTCCAAGTCTGAAGAATTGCGCACACTCATCTGTGATGAGGCACATAAGTCGCGATACTCAGTTCATCCTGGAGCCGACAAGATGTATCAGGACTTGAGGACATCTTACTGGTGGCCGGGAATGAAGAAAGACATAGCACTGTACGTGGGAAAATGTCTTACTTGTTCAAAGGTCAAAGCAGAACATCAAAAGCCTTCGGGACTTCTGCAACAACCTGAAATTCCTCAATGGAAATGGGAGCAAATTTCCATGGATTTCATAACAAAGTTGCCGAGAACTCCGAGAGGTTTCGATTCGATTTGGGTGATCGTTGATCGACTCACCAAATCTGCTCATTTTCTCCCTATCCGAGAGGATTACAAGATGGAGAAGCTATCCACATTGTACATCAACGAAATCATTGCACGTCATGGTACTCCAACATCAATCATATCTGATCGTGATAGTCGCTTCACTTCTCGCTTTTGGCAATCATTGCAAAAGGCTTTGGGAACGCGTGTTAATCTTAGCACGGCGTATCATCCCCAAACCGACGGCCAAAGTGAGAGGACTATCCAAACACTTGAGGACATGCTCCGTCGTCTTGTGTCATTGACTTCGGTGGAAGTTGGGACACTCATCTCCCACTCATTGAGTTTTCATATAACAATAGCTATCATACGAGCATTCAATGTGCACCATTCGAAGCTCTATATGGTAGAAAGTGCCGATCACCGGTCTGTTGGACGAGATTGGTGACTCACAGGTCGTAGGACCAGAACTCATTCAGGAAACATCAGACAAGATCACAATCATTCAGTCACGGCTTAAGGCCGCACGAGATCGACAGAAGAGTTATGCTGATCGTCGTCGGAAACCGCTTGAGTTTCAAGTGGGTGACCGAGTCTTACTCAAAGTTTCTCCCTGGAAAGGCGTTGTCCGATTCGGGAAGAAAGGGAAACTTGCACCAAGGTACGTTGGACCTTTTGAGATCCTGGAACGGATCGGTCCCGTAGCCTACAAACTCAAACTTCCAGTGGAGCTAAGCAATGTTCATGATACTTTTCATGTATCAAATCTTAAGAAATGCTTGGCGGATCATGATGTTCAGATTCCACTGGAAGACATACAGATTCAGAACAACATGCAATTCATTGAACGTCCAGTTGAGATCATGGATCATGGGGTCAAGAAACTTAAACGCAGCCGTATCCCGATCGTGAAAGTGCGATGGGAGGGCAAACGCGGTGCTGAGTTCACCTGGGAACGTGAAGACCAGATGAAGCTTAAGTACCCTCATCTTTTTACAGTATCTTCGGCTAGTTAATTTCGGGACGAAATTCCCTTAACTAGGGGAGACTGTAACATTTGTGCATATAGTCATGTAGTTGTAAACAGTGTTAGAACAGTGTCTATTCATGGTTCAGTTCATCAATGTGATTCGTATGTTCAAAATGTGTGCTTGTGTGTTACAGGATCTTAGTAATCAGAAAACAAGTATGTATTATCTATTTACAGTCGATTTCACTAAGCAAGAACAGTAACTTGTTATATCGAAACAGTGGTGGGCAGCGAGAGTGAGCCCTATACATATACTGCGTTCGGTGTAACAGGTTAGTGTTAGTGCGTAGTGTTGAGACGAATAGTATAACAATTAATTAATTCAACCAAGATCGTAATCTGTAAGCGAGACTGAGTATAGTTATGGGTGACGATCCATAATAATACGAATGTTGAACTTATAATTACGATTAAACGACTTTAAATATTTTAATACGATCGGAAAACGTACGCGATTGCGGGTATACACGTAAATTGTGAATGTTTAACGATCCGACAACACACGAAGAGTAAAAATAATTAATTAATTATTTTATATTTTTACAATTTTGAAACTCATCATTTTAATGAGTTTAACACTTAATTTTTATTAAAACCGCGTAAAATACGCGTTACGTTCCGGAAACGCGAACCGAGCGACCGAAACGGACCCGAACTCACCCGAGCTATAAAAGCCTTGAACAAGGCTTAAATGCTCAAAATCCACCAACCCTTTCTCTCTCTAATAGTTCGTCTACCCTCTCTCTCTCTCTAAAAACCAGCTTTAAACGCGCGTAACTCGCTTATTTCTCAACGGATTTCGGAGTTCTTGGTGTCCACGCGAAGCTCTCAACAACCTCTACCAGAAAGTACAAGAATATCGTGGTTTCATCATCCAGCCAATCTCGAGGTAATTGAGCTTGAAGTTTCGGAAAAGAGGGTTTTCATATGTATTTGTGTTTGTGATCAACCCGACGAACCACCGGTTAAAACATCACCATTCTGTTTTCGCACCTCCAACCACACCCCTGATGCTAGGATAGCTTGATCGTGGTCTAGATCCAGAAGTTTGGTGATGAAGATGATGGCGGGTAACAGGTTCGCTAGCCGAACCCTGTTCTGGACAAACCGAACCGGCGAAGGAAACGAACCCTTCTGTTCGCTGGATGGTCAGCCGAACCCTGTGGTCATCACGAACCTGTGATGAGGTTTCATGCTGCACACAACCCATCTCAGTCGAACCCTATGTGAACCTCTCATCAGACTCACGAACTTTCTAATACCGAACCCTATGATGCATGATAACGAACCCTATACATGGATCCTCTCACGACCCCTGCAGCCGAACATGCCCACGAATCCTAGTCGCCATGCATGAGCCGAGACTAAGGCACGAACCCTGCATGGTTCGTGGCATGATTAGCCGAACTCTTTTTGATGGTTATGGTCGACGAACTCAGACTCCTTGGCGAACCTCTTAGTTCGTCGCTCAACTTACAACTTACCGAAGCCTATGCAGGTCGCGAACCACCTTAAACATAAACCTAAGGCCGAACCCTGCTTGATTAATTTATAGAGCCGAACCTTGTCATGTAGTTGGCCGAACCTAGGCCTAAACTCCAAGGGTTCGCTGCCCAAATGGCAGCCCACTTTCTTTTCGGCCAACCTAAACCATACTCGGCCCAATTCCATTTACAACTTGGCCCGTAGACTTAAACCATGTACACTTGAGATAGCTCGGTCCATTAGGGGCTTTAAGTTGGCCCAATATGATCTTGGTATTCTACATGGTCCATAAACAAGTTGTTGGCCAATAGCACATTCAATTGGGCCATGGCCTTGTTAAGCCCCATGGTTTATGGGTTTAAGGCCCAATTGTTTGGCATTGCTTATGATATTGTGAATTGATCACTAAGAGGTTAAGTGACAACTTACATAATCAAGAGATCAATTCATAATCACAATGACTTGAAATCAATTGAACATCTTTTCACAACAAATGGTAAACAATGGCTATCAAATTCAAGAACATTTATCATTTTATGCATAGGAATTATGCATCAAAGAACATTTCATAAGTTCCTTGGACCCATGATCAATCAAATGACTCAATCATAACATTCAAGTTTTCACAACAATCAAATCATGAGAACACAAGTCAATCAATGAATCAACGTCTATACAATTATAAATCCTATATCTTATGTATGATTACAATGTTATAGGAACAAGTTAGAAGTCCTGTTTGCTACTTGCTAACTGTTTAGTTCAGAGTCTACGCAGACAGGTGAGAACTTTAGCCCCTCTTTTACTGTTTTATAACTGTTTTGGGGTGGAACACGTGATCAAAACCGCTATTTCAATCTTGTTTCATTACACAGTGTATGTGCATTCATAAACATTACAGGTTTATCATATGAATCCAAGTGATTCTTCAACTGTTCAAGGAAATTGTCAACTGTTTTAAAGGAATTATTTACTATTAAACCCTTATTGCTAAAAAGGATTTTAAAATGTTTTCTTGAAAGGTTTATTAACAGTTTTACTCAAATGATCTTTTAAAGGATAAACATTTTTAAATAAATGATTTCATCAACCTTTCTTTTGCTATAAACCTTGTTGTTATACAAGGTCATCACATCATGGTATTCAAAACAAGTGGTTCACAACATGGTACTCAAATTCAATGGTTCAAAACATGGTATTCAAATTCAATGGGTTCAAAACATGGTATTCAAACTCATTGGTTCAAAACATGGTATTCAAACTCATTGGTTCAAAACATGGTATTCAAACTCATTGGTTCAAAAACATGGTATTCAAGTCAAGTTGTTTACATCCTGGTATTCAAATCAAGAGATTCATTTCATGTTACATAAACAAAGGATTCAACTCGTGGAGTTAAATCCAGGTTTTCAATAAGACATTAACACATCCGGTTAAAGTAAGATTCAGAAAACATGGTGTCATTTGTTGTAAACAAACTTATAACCCATCAAGTATCATATTCATTAGCGTTAGTACTGGGTGATCACAACAAGGGAAAGCGGACACATACATTGGGGCAGGCCGATTGCTGCAGTTAGTTTTTAAATCTGTTTTATAAACTAACTGCAGATTTCGGTTACATATGGTTTATTCAAAACTGTTGGCATATTATCTAACTCCAAACGTGGTTGGGACTTGATGTTATATGTTGACTCATGTGCAAACAGTGATTGGACTGTTTACACTCATTTTCTTACTTGATGTTAGTTTGGGTTGCAGCTCATCCGTGTGAATCTTATGATGCTTTAACTTACCTATGTCTTATATCATATACTCATGTTTACAAATGCTTAAACCTATTGTTCTCACCAACTACGTCTGTAGTTGACAGTTACTTTTCACGTGTTTCAGGTAATCAGGTTTAAGACAATCCAGGGACAACTAAGGAGACCATTCTAAGATAGAACAAGATGAAGAAACATGCTAGGATGGAATAGAAACTCACTAAATCCTAAATGTTTAATTGTCTTGTTTGGAGTCTTATCTTGTAAACTATATTTTGGGTCTGTAGTTGTCTTACTTTTGGTAGATAGATTGTCTGTAACTAATCAACTGTCTAAACATTATGAAATGTAGTAATCCATTGTGGTTGTTCTTATTCAATACTTGTGCATGATTCAACTGATCATACGTCACCGCGCCGTGGATTCCGCACGCGGCGCAGGGGTGTGACAAGATTGGTGTCCTTGCTTTGGTGTCCAAGACTTGCTTGTGTTCCTGTTTTGAACATAGAAAACAGAAGATGGTTGATGCAAACCATTTGATGAATTTTGGTGCAACAAGGACAACTCATGGTTTATGAGTTTCTCATGCAATTCATTAAATGAGATGGTGGTATCTCTAGCATGGATTGCATCTAAAATAGGTTTATAGCTTGCTTGATCAAGGCCATTTAGGATAGCATCTATGACATCTTCATCATCCATCTTTTTACCTAATATGGCTAGTTCATCAACAATAGTTTTGATATCTTGCATATATTCGGTGATTGATCGAGTGGGGGTTTTTGAGAGTTGTTTGAGACGGAACTTCAATTGTTTAATGTGACCTCGGCTAGGAGAAGCATAAGTTTTTCGTAGGATCTGCCATGCCTCGTGAGAATGTTTAGCACCGGTTATAAGCGGAACGATCTGTGGTGATAAGCTGCCCACTAGTGCTCCAAAGAGAAGCCGATCTTGCCTAAACCATTGTGCAAAATCTTGGTGAGGAGTTTCTGTCCCGTCAGCAGAGACGGTGGGTTTTGGTGCACTGTGTGATCCGTCTATGTACTTGAATAAATCAAGACCATAAAGCAGCGCTTCAATCTGTGTTTTCCACGCCAGATAGTTTGACAGGGTTAGTTTTAATCACGTGATTTTTGGTCAGCACATTCACGGTGATTGTATTCCAGCCATGCACATTCAAGTTGGTTCCTTGACATATTCCTTTACAAAAACATGCTATTGTTTTTGTGAAAATAGGAGGGAGTAACAGTTGGTCATACATGTCGTCAAAAAATAAAATAGATATCAATGTAGAATTTGAATAAAAATTTGATATTTTTTTGAAAAGGGGCCTCAAAATAAAATCTTACGAGGGCCTCCGTATATGTTGAGCCGGCTCTGTATATGACTCCGATCCTGGTTCGGGTCGTAGTCATCATACGTGTCATAACTCAAGTAATGACTAATGAGTATGAAGACCGATGTATGTCTAGCTGGTAGAATACATAATCCAAAGCCCACACAATCAGGCCCACACCTCTTATTCGATATAAAAACAAGCTAGGGTTTTCATCCTCCCCTTTCGGCAGCAAGAGCAAGGTTCCTACTTCCCACCCTTCACCTTATTCGATATAAAAACAAGCTAGGGTTTTCATCCTCCCCTTTCGGCAGCAAGAGCAAGGTTCCTACTTCCCACCCTTCACCGGCGTTTTCGTTAGAGGTATGTTTCTCTGACGGCCTTCAGCTCATCTTTCCGCTGTGCGTTTCCAACGTTCGATATATCATTACTCATCTGCATTCGTTATGTTTCAATTGCATCTGTACATTTTGTATTTTCATTAAATTTTGTGTCATTGATGCATCAAACTGATCCATATTTCTGATCTGATCACCTACATGAATCAAAATCTGAGATCTGTAAGTTATGGTTTCCCTTAGGAGACAATGACGACCGGAGCGAGAAAAAACCGGAAGAAGCGCGGCCACGTCAGCGCCGGACACGGACGTATCGGAAAACACCGTAAACATCCCGGAGGTAGAGGTAACGCCGGAGGTATGCACCACCACCGGATCCTGTTCGACAAGTACCATCCAGGATACTTTGGTAAAGTCGGTATGAGATACTTCCACAAGCTCCGTAACAAGTTCTATTGCCCTATCGTCAACGTCGACAAGCTATGGTCTCTGGTGCCGCAGGACGCGAAGGAGAAGGCTGCCGGCGATAAGGTTCCGGTGATTGATGTTACGCAGCATGGTTACCTTAAGGTGTTGGGAAAGGGAACCATGCCTGCTGATCAGCCGATTGTTGTCAAGGCGAAGTTGATTTCGAAGACTGCCGAGAAGAAGATCAAAGAAGCTGGTGGTGCTGTTCTGCTCACTGCTTAGGTTTGCTTTTCTATTTTCATTTTAGTGTTACTGTCAGATTTCTTTGTTTTGATATTTTAACATAGTTTTGTTCTTAAAACTTTAATTGTGCTTTGTTTTATTGATATTTTTTTATCCTAATGGTGAATGAGACTCAAACATAACGTAACTCATTGTCAGATTACTTTGTTTTGCTGATTTGTTTATGATTATCTTTAGAACCTATTGCTACAAATACATGGTTTTGATAGATGCTTAGCTTAGATAAGGTTGTAGTTCAATCCCAGACTAGGCATCCTGCATTCATGGTGAAACTAAGATTCAGTAAACAAAACTGAAACAAACCAACGTGTAAAACCGATTAACCGAAACCAAGCTAACCTAAACTAGTCGGCTATCACATAGTTGTCAAAGGCGTTAAGCGCACTTAAGGTACCATGTTATCGCACGGGGCCTAGGCGTAGGCGATAGGCGCAAAAAAAGCGCACATATTTAAAATAGAATCTATTATAATTAGCATATAACATGATATAATTTCTACCAAATTTCAAAATTTCAATTCACAATACTAATATCAAATGCTCAAATCAATTCTGATTCATAATACTAATATTAAATAATATTAAATGTTCAAAACTAGTAAAGATGGAAGGGGTTGGATGTTAAAATATCAAAGTTTTTAAACCCTAATGCTTACCACAGTTCACACGCAGTCTTCTCCCCTTTCTTATTCTAAACATGAGCTAACCATACTTTGGGTCTAATTTAACCAATTTTATCAATCAATTCATCATTCAAGGTTGTAATCGTAGCCTAGCCTCTCCTGCGACCTCATGGATATCCTCAATTGGTCACGTTTGAATCAAGGCAGACAAATCTTGGCGCAATTAACCGTTCATTATAGGTTCGATGTACCAAAATTGGTTGGTACGGGCAAAGCGCAATTTGATTTGCCTTATGAACGGTTTGAATTGATGATTACGAACTCCAATTTCATGTTCCAAATTGCGATTTCTGTGACTATGGTGTTGCGCCTACCCTAAAGCCATTGCCTCAATTGGCTTTTGTAAAAAAAGCCCAGATTTGCGCCTATGTTGCAGAGAAGCGGAAGCCTTGCGCCTAGCTTTTTTTTTTTTTGCCACCTAGGCGAGCGCCTGAGGGCGTTTGACAACTATAGGCTAGCATTATCCGACTAATTGTGACTAAAAGTTTGGTTATGGTTATGGTTATGGTTATGGTTATGGTTATGGTTATGGTTATGGTTTTAGACCGAAATCGACCTGTTTACACCTCTACGTAAAGCATTTGGATACGAGTAGCGAATGTTAGGGATGGGTAGCATACTTGTCAAAGTGACCTAGGTGTGTGCCGAGGAAACCGAGCAAGGCAAGGTGATCGAAAAACACCTTGTGGTAGTCCGGTCGATCTCGGGTGAATTTCTTGCAAAATTACGGTTGGTTTGGCGCTTCGTCACTTTGGTGAGGCTTAGGCCAAATTACCGTCTCAACAGGTCTGAAACATCCGCAACAGGCTTGAAATCAACCCAAAAGTTGTTGGAGTTGCAGATTTTACGAGTGTAAGAGGAAGGAGAAGAGAAGATATCAATGAAAATAAATATTTTAAAATGAGTTATGCTTTTACGTGATTGTGCGTTTGTGCAGCCTTGTTGACATTGAAATAACAAGGTACTACATATTGCAGTTGTTTTTTTGACTTATTTCTTTTAGGGTGGGAAAACATGTTTTATTTGCGCGTAGTATGCTTTTTGTTAAACAAGTCTAATCTTTTTTTCTTAGTTTTTTTGATTGAAGTTTTTGATATTGGAGTATTGGGTATACATGAACCAATTTTAGGAGATGAAAATGGGTAGGAATTGTTCTTGGTTTGAACTGCTCTAGCTACAAGAACATGTTAAGGTAGGAATCTCAATCCAACCGAACCAAACCCATCTCATCCTTTGTTAGTTTGTGTTTGTGTTTGTGTCCTAAGATCATTAATGAAACAAAAGTTCTCAAAATCTGACAATACATAACACCATATATAAAAAACGCCATATAAAAATTGGTGCGTGTATTTAAATCATAATAATCAAACTAAATACAATGCTGAAAAATAACCAAGATCATTTGTAAAATTGTTAAGTGCAATAACATCCCTTGGAAAATTTCTGTGTTCAAAATTTCCATATGTAAAATAAACGTTGTGTAAACTTTCCAGCTTAATAATTCCATTATAAAATACAATGTTTTTTTTTTTTTTTTTGCAAGTATTAATAACAAGAATGTCACGTGTAATAATTTTTTAAGTTCAAAATATCATAATATAAAAATAAACGACAATATAAGTTGTCGGTCTTAAAAACCGGTATTTAAAATTGCTAGTTAAAATACAAATTGGATAAAATTTATAAAATAAAAAATGAAATATACAAAATTTCTCAGTTTACGTTGCCATTTAGATTTTAGACATCATTTTTTAATATAACAACATCGTATGATATTTGTTGAAAAGATAAAAAATTTTTGAATACTATAATGATTTTTCTTGATGAATAGTTAGAAATAAAAAACTATTAATGCTCAAAAAATAAATGAAATTACATTTTTAAGATCAATACCTAAAATTTCAGATTAAACTATTTGATGTATATATATATATATATACATATATATATATATATATATATATATATATAGGGGAAAAATCAAATAAAAAATCTTTTTTTGCCTAAGAAGGCTAAAAATGATTTTTAAAACCTCCGAAACCAACCTAAACGAACTCCGATTAAGCTAATTTCTACGGCATTTGAACTGTCTCATCGAACACTACAATATTAGCTTTTAGGTTTTAGATTTAACAACTAGCTTTAGAGTTTGGGTTTTAAGGATTGGTTTTTATCTTTTAGGTTTTTATCTTTAGGTTTAGGAATGTTTTCAAAGTTTTGATTTTAGTTTTATAGGTGTATTGTTTATGGTTTAAGATTTGTGTTTTAGTATTCAAAAAGCCAGTTTCAATGATGCAAAAATAAGTTCAATTGGAGTTTTTATTGGGTTGGTTTTTAAGTTTTTAAAAATCCTTCTTAGCCTTTTGAGATAAAATGAACTTTTTAGGGGAACATTTCCCTATATATATTGTATATATGTATATATATATATCTGTATATATATACACACATATATATGTATATATACTAGGCTAATACTCGCGCGTTGAAGCAGAAACACAATACTTAAGTTGGATGTTTTAAATGTTTGCATGGTTCGTTCTTGAGTCATAACCATAACAAAAACAATTATTTAAGTTGCTAGTTAACTAAAAGTGACTTTAACTATTAACATAAAAGGCCAAATGCACCAAAAATGTCGAGAAGTGATTCATTTGTTTTGAATGATTTTCTTTTATAATCACTCTATCTCACTTAAATTCTTAAAAGATACCAATATGGGAAAAAGTGAAAACACAAACATTTAGATTATAATTAAAAAGTTGTACCATATGCTATAAAAATTGTAAAATTCTTAATTTTAAGAGATTTAAGCAAATTACTATTTTGTCCTTTTAATATGCATTATGTAGTAGTATACATACACACACACACAGATATATTATACACACAGGGGAGAGTTACTAAGAAAACCTTCATTTTCGGAAAAACCAAGAAAACTAAAAACAATCATTACCAATTTGTGAGGCCCCGATCCCGGGTACCTCCTAGAGTTGGTATTCATCATAACACATAGCTCATTTAAAACACTTACTTGGTGTTAGAAGATCCTCCTGGTAGCTTCTCGTGCGTTCATTCTTCTTCGTAAGCGATGTACAACCGATCTTTGAAGTTCTCGAACCTAGCTTCGTGTACTTGAGAGAGAATGTGTTTCCAGCCAAAGGTGTGCACGTTTCCCAAGGCATTCATATATATAGGCTGAGTTCACGAAATCAGAGGTTCTCGAAATGGGGTTCATGAATTAAGTTCGAGTACTTTGTTTCGTGAACCTCGGGTACTTTCGAACACTCTTTTTCGTGATCTTTTATTTTTCATTTTTTTCGTACAAGTTAATTATCCATTACCCAATCGTAAGCTCAACTAAGTTGTATAGAAAATTTGGGGTGTTACAAGTCTCCCCTCCTTACAATAGGTTTCGTCCCGAAACCTGCCTTGTTAGATATCGAATAAATGAGGATACAACCTCCTCATTTCTTCTTCTCTTTCTCACGTAGCGTCTGAACCCTTCCGATGCTTCCACCAAACCTTGACTTGATGAACCGTTTTATTCCATAGTTGCCTTTTCTTTCTACAGTTGCCTTTCCTTTGACGCGTGGAAGGTAGGATGAATCCCGTTCAACCCCTCTGGTAAGTCCAGTCGATACGCGACTTTCCCTACCCTTGCCTTTATCTGAAATGGTCCGATGTACCTCGGACTCAGCTTGCCACTCTTTAGGAATCGAATGATTCCCTTCCATGGTGATACCTTTAGCAACACTCGATCGCCATAATTGAACTCTATCAGCCTCTTGTGCTTGTCTGCGTAGGACTTTGACGATCTTGTGTGGCTTTCATTCGTGCTTTTATCACTTGTAGCTTTTCTTCCATGTTAATCACAGCAGCCTTGTTTCCCATCTCTTTCTACCCAACTTCACCCCAACATACCGGGGTTCTGCATCGTCTTCCATACAACGCCTCATATGGGGGCATTTCGATACTAGAGTGGTAACCGTTATTATAGGAAAACTCCACCAATGGGAAGTGGTCATCCCAGCTTCCTCCAAAATCAATAATGCATGCCCTAAGCATATCCTCCAATGTTTGAATAGTCCTTTCGGACTGTCCATCCTCTGGGGTATAGGCGGTACTGATGTTCAGTCTAGTTCCCATCGTATCATGAAACTGCTTCCAGAACCTGGATGTAAACCTCGAATCTCGATCTGACACAATGGAGACAGGAACTCCTATGTCGGGTCACAAGTTCTTTCACAAACAACTCAGACAATCTTTCGGACGTATACGTTATCCTGATAGGAAGAAAGTGTGCACTCTTCATCAATCGGTCCACAATCACCCATATGGTATCATGTCGTTTAGCTGTTTTCGGTAGCTTGGTGATGAAATCCATGGGATGTTTTCAAATTTCCATTCCGGTACCTCAATAGGTTGCACATACCCGTAAGGCTTCTGATGTTCGGCCTTTACTCGCGCACAAGTAAGGCACCTGTTCACATATTGCATCACGTTAAACTTCATCCCTGGCCATCAATAATTCTTGCGAAGATCTTGATACATCTTCGTTGCACCAGGATGTACAGTGTAACGTGATTTGTGGGCTTCATCTAAAATCCTGGATCGTATGTCACCATTTCTGGGCACCCACATTCGACCGAATCGTACCTTCACACCATAGTCATTGTCTTCCAAGTTCCTCACTTGTCCAAAGACATGTTCAAAGCCCACATTGTCTGGCTCTAACCCTTTCTGTCCAAAGATCGTATGTCATCATTTCTGGGCACCCACATTCGACCGAATCGTACCTTCACACCATAGTCATTGTCTTCCAAGTTCCTCACTTGTCCAAAGACATGTTCAAAGCCCACATTGTCCGGCTCTAACCCTTTCTGTTGCGCCTGCTTGAGCTTGTCCAAGAAGTCTGGCGTTATCACCAAACTATACGGTTTGAATCGTAAGACAGGATTCTCGGTCTTCCGACTTAACGCATCTGCCACCACATTGGCCTTCCCCGGGTGATATAAGATATCACAATCATAATCCTTGAGCAGCTCAAGCCATCGTCTCTGTCTCATGTTCAAATCATTTTGCTCGAAGAAATACTTCAAGCTCTTGTGGTCGGTATAGATGGTACTCTTTACTCCATACAGATAGTGTCTCCATATTTTCAATGCAGACACCACTGCAGCGAGTTTGAGGTCGTGGGTCGGGTAGTTAGCCTCATGAATCTTTAGCTGGCGCGAAGCATAAGATATCACCTGTGACACCTCGTAATTTCCAGGTCAGCAATTATTTTACTTAAATAATAATGTGTATTATCATTTCATACGTGGCACTAGAATAGTGGTATTTAGTGTAACACGTGGCACAGCAGTCCAAACACACCGATAATTCGAGGAATTATCGCACAATACTCGCACGTGTCTTGAATAACGAACGTTGGTGAATTTATCAAACCACAGTCCACATACACCACACTTAGGTTCTAGGGAACCTAAAATAGGTAAAATGATGTTCATATGTCTCGAAACGATGACCGTAATCGAGAAATACGCGAAAACTGGGCCAAAACATGAAAATGGGCCAAATTGGGCCGGATCTAGGGTCCAGGCGGTACGCCTGACCCGAAACTCCCCACTCAGGCGATGCGCGCGGATGAGGAAGGAACGCCTCTCATCTGTCTGCCTCGCGCGTAACGCCTGGCTTCGGTGGTTATCGTCAGGCGATACGCCTGAGGGACAAAATCGCAGATTTTTCTTTTTAAACCCCAAAACTCATCATCACACTTACACACTCATTTTTACCAAGCATACACGCAACAACTTCGGCCATACCGACTTCTCAGCCCTGAAACACTTTGATTTGACCTCTTGGAAGCCATTGAAGGTCATAATGAAGCTCAAAGCTTGAAGGAGTGAAGGCTTGAAGCTTGAAGATCACCACCACCATCATTTTACTGCAAGAACCTACTGTCCAGAGAGTTTAGGGGTTGTTCTTGTCATCATTTTGGCATTCTTAGAGCTTGGGAAGGTAGTACCATGTCTCTTATGGCTTAATATCACTATTACACACACATGCAAGTGTTAAAACCCACATACAACCACCTTTGATGCACATACACGAATTTCTTGACATTTGAATCTGGGTTTAATGATTTTTAGATGATACTTGATGATCTATGATGATTTAACAATGTTATATGATGATCCATGATGAGGTGTGTTGTTATAATGCATTATTTGTATATAAATTGATGAAATCATTACATGCATGTATGATCTAAAGTATTTGAGATGTTCAAATGTGAGTATGGATGATGTTAGAAGATTATTGCGTGATTAGATCTTGTTGAAATGGATTTTGATAATGATTATAGTCATTTTGGCATAGTTGCTATTTTAGTAACTTTTGTTGATGAAATAATGCTAAATGATGATTTGGGTTATGTTGATATGTTTAGATGATGTTAAATGGGTTATTTTGGTGATTGGTGACATAACAATGGATTAGAAATGTTTAGGTGGTCATCTTTATGTAAAAACTATAAAGTTACTACTTATAGTAACTTTATTTTTAGAAAAACCAAATAAAAATTATGATGTATGATTTATGCATATTAAGTGGTTTAAAATGCTTTAACATGACGATAGTATGCTAGATTAGATGGTTTCCGATGAGACGTATGCTATAAATGGAACTTTCCATTTTAGAAAACTTTTAATGTGCAAACACGATGAAAACAACTTATGTGACCTCATATGATGATGTGCTATGTGTTAACATGCTCACTTAGGATAAATATACATGTTAGAGTAATCGAATCTTGATTTGTTGCTTGACTTGCCAAATTTGGAAACTTTCCTGATATACACGAAAGTGACTTGGGTATCCGTACACATCACACGACACTAAACCGCACGTTACACGAGCACTTGATCCAAAACCGTCACCAACGGGTCGTTAGGTCAAACACGGTCAACACGGTCAAAACACGGTCAACTCGACCCACATAACAACTTGGAGTTGTCAAACACTAATACGGTCCTGTGAGACCCACGTGTATGTAAACACAAACTCATAACACCTATATGATATAGGTAACTACTAGCCGACGAGCTACGCGATTCCTGTTGAGAACACGCATTACTTAACTCAGGTGAGTTTACGGCCCCACTTTTACTATTACACTGTTTTACATAACTTTGGGGTGAGAATATTATGCAAATGTTTTAGATGTATGACTGGTATGTTGTGAAAACCATTTTCGAGTGTAACTATTATCGCTTAAAGTCCTCACTTATCCTTACCGTTAATTGTATCACAAACGAGTCGTAATTACGTAGTACTACTTGGTTTGACTAACCCCACTCGGCACCAATGTTGACTGGAGGTCATAACGAGTGTAATTTCGATGGGAATGCGGGTTCAGCGATGACCTGCGGAGGCAAACGGGAACAGTCTAGTTTCGGTAAGATGAACTGACACACTCCACGGATCGTAGTATCCAACAACTAAACTTAACATACCCAGTATATGTCTGTTTACTATTTCTGTCTGTCTAAACCTGTGAACTCACCAACTTTTTAGTTGACACTTTTCGCATGTATTCTCAGGTAACTGATGTAGCACACGCTAGGATGCACACAAGGATGTAGCTAGAGGAGTCTGACTGGCATATAGACTCACGTCCTAGGCTTGTGTGTGCATTTGTTGATTTTAAAACAATTTGATACAATGTAGTGTCTGTTAAACAAATTATTTTTCCGCTGCAACTATTTACTTTTAATGTTAAACCTTTCCGCTGTTTACTTATGAGAACTGGTTTTATTTATGATTGTATGTGATTGTGAAACTCAAATAGAGTCGTTCTATATGACCATGAGCTGTGATCCTGACCACGTCACACCCACGTGGACTGACGCCACGAGTGGAAATTTGGGGGTGTGACAGACTGGTATCAGAGCCTTGGTTATAGGGAACTAGGTTTGCATGTAGTGAACTTAGACTATAGCCACTGCTCTACATTAGACACTACACTTAGAGATTTCACACTTATAATATTATTACCATTGTGAACTATTACTGATTGATTTGGGATTTACAGGATGACTGATGACAATGGGGACATGGGGCGTAACCCGGGGAAGCGACCTGCCGAGTATGAGCTGACAGAGGAGGATCGTCAGCGAGTTAGGGACATCATGACCCCAGAGGACTTTGAGGAGGCAGAAAGGGCACGCATTGCCAAGCGCGCCAGGTCGTGGACTTGGTACCCACATACTGTGTGGGACTGGATCATCGAGGAGAGAGTACCCTTACAGCGAGAACGGACAGATGATAACCGAGCACATCGACTACCGTCACTTGAAGTGTCACTCGAGCGGGCTTTTGCAGCCCATGTTGCTCGGACTGCTCGTGAGGCCAGTAGGTCGCGTGAGCGCGATGAGGAGATCATGGCTCTCCGAAAGGAGAACCAACATCTCCAAGAGCAGCTAGACCACCTGCGGGGACAGGTAGTGGATGAGATCGCGGCACTTCGGAATCGGACAGCGCAGTTAGAAGAGCGACAAGAGGAAGTCGCTACCGTGGTCCAGGACCATGGCGAGCGACAGGTTGTGGTAGAGAATGTTGCAGGAGAGAACCAGGCGGCACTTCAGAACGCTTGGGCTGACCAGTTGATTATGGAGCCGGAGCAGGAGCCGGACCAAGGACCTCAATTCGAGGTTGAGGATCTTGAAGAGGAAGATTTTGATGAAGACCCAGATGAAGACCCAGAAGAGGAAGATGACGACGGTCCTGCTGACAGCGGAGACTCACACTCTACTGTCGCATCACACTAGTTTAGTTTTTCTATTTCAGTATTCTACTTTTGTAGTACTTAGCCGAGCGGGATGTGCTCGTGCGAATTTTGTAGCATCTCTTTTGAAAATCATTGTACTTCAAGTTATTATTATTAATGAAATGATGCTTTGCTTTACTTATTATGTCTTGATTATGATTGCTTGTTAACATAACACCTGACTTGACTTCTGACATTACAATCGTCTAACACTCTAACTCATGCTAACTAATGCTCTAACCTTTCCGTATAGAATCATGTCTGGAAGAGGACCCAACGCCCGCAATCTCAAACGTAAGGCCGAAAAGGCAAGGATCAACATGATGGTCGAACGTAAGGTTAACAAAGTACTCGCTGAGTACGAGGCAAACCGACTTGCTAGCGAGACTAGCGGCACCAATAACGGTACTAACACCTGCCTAACCTGACTAACTTAGCATAGGCAACGCTGACACTAACACGTTACAATTTAACCCCGATGCACAGGATCTCAAGGAAGCGCAGCGAAAGGATGCTCGTTTAAAGCCTTTCTAAGCTGCCACCCTCACAAGTTCCAGGGTACAGAAGGAGCAGTGGGACTGCTCCGCTGGATTGAAAAGCTTGAATCGGTCTTTGCCATGTCTGAGTGCTCGGAGGAAAACCGAGTAAAGTATGCCACCGGGACTCTCGAGGGATCTGCCCTCACCTGGTGGAATACGCATGTCCAAACTCTCGGACTCGAGACTGCCAACACCATTCCGTGGGAGGAGTTCACCAGAATGCTTCACGAAGAGTACTGCCCACGTGACGAGATCAGGAAGCTTGAGGAGGAATTTTGGGTGCACAAAATGGAGGGTTCGGAAATCGAGAAATACTGCACTCGATTTCATGAATTGTGCAAGCTGTGCCCGGCAATGGTGACGCCGGAATACAAGAAAATTGAGCAATTCATCAGTGGGTTGCCTGAGCAAATTCAAAGCATGGTGACTGCTTCTGATCTCTCCACCATCCAACCACTGATTCGCTTGGCTCATAAATTAACCGATCAGGCGGTAGCTCAGGGAAAGCTGCCGAAGAGGGGTGAACATCTGAAGCCCCAAGAGCCCAAGAAGAAGTGGGAGCCTAGCAATAACCGAACTTTCACACCTCAACAACAAACCCAACACCGACCAGCACCTGCTAAAGCTTTCACTGCCACCCAGCCGAACACTCAAGGCAAAGGGGGATATCAGGGCAACAACCAAAAATGCAATACTTGCAACTTCCACCACTTCGGCCCATGCAAAAGGGTCAAATGCACTAACTGTGGAAGAAACGGGCACCTGGCCAAGGAATGTCGATCCAACCCTAACCCCAACAACAACAACCAAAACACTCTCAAGGGGTGTTATGAATGTGGCAAACCGGGGCACATGCGGAGGGACTGCCCGCAACTGAAAAAGGGTGGAGGTGGAGCAGCGAAGGGACGAGCCTTTGTGATTGGCTCGGGAGAAGCGAAAGATGACCCCAATGTCGTTACCGGTACGTTTCTTTTAAATAATGTCTATGCTAGAATATTATTTGATACCGGTGCCGATAGGAGTTTTATCTCTAGTGACTTCAGTAAACTGCTTAATATGACACCAGCACCACTAAACTATAAGTACACCGTAGAGTTAGCAGACGACAAGCTGATCAAAACACAACATATCATCAAAGGGTGTGTCCTGACGTTAGCAGACCACCAACTGATCTGATGCCGGTAACTCTCGGGAGCTTCGACGTGGTGATTGGAATGGATTGGCTATCTGCAAACCACGTTGAGATCGTATGCAACGAGAAGATTGTGCGAATTGCGTTGCCAAGTGGAGAGCAGATCTCAATTCAGGGGGAACGACGCGGAGTACCGTTAAACATTATGTCCTGCATGAAGGCAAACAAATATCTGAAGAAAGGATACACGGCTATCCTAGCTCTTATCACCGAACAACCAAAGAAGGAACGGAAGATCGAGGACATCGCAGTTGTTCGCGACTATCCGGAAGTCTTTCCAGACGATCTACCGGGACTACCACCAGCACGTCAAGTGGAGTTTCAGATAGATCTGACACCAGGAGCAACACCGATAGCCAAGGCACCATACCGATTGGCTCCTACTGAAATGCAGGAACTATCGAATCAATTGCAAGAGTTGTTACATAAGGGATTTATCCGACCAAGCTTCTCACCTTGGGGAGCACCAGTATTGTTTGTGAAGAAGAAAGACGGCTCATTCCGTATGTGCATAGACTATCGAGAACTGAACAAGGTAACGATCAAGAATCGATACCCTCTACCTCGAATAGACGACCTGTTTGACCAATTGCAAGGGTCAAGCTACTATTCGAAGATTGATTTGAGATCCGGTTACCATCAACTTAGAATACTAGAGGAAGACATACCGAAGACAGCTTTCAGAACACGGTACGGACATTACGAGTTTCTAGTCATGCCTTTCGGGCTGACCAACGCACCGGCAGTATTCATGGATCTCATGAATCGGGTGTGTAAGCCGTATCTGGACATATTCGTAATCGTGTTCATCGACGATATCCTGATTTACTCCAAGACTCAAGAAGAACATGCCGATCACTTAAGGCATGTCTTGGAATTGCTGAAGAAGGAACAACTATATGCGAAATTTTCCAAATTTGACTTTTGGATTCGCGAAGTTCAATTCCTTGGACACGTAGTAAACGAGAAGGGAATACACGTAGACCCAGCCAAAATTGAGGCAATCAAGAATTGGGCAGCACCTAAGACTCCGACTGAGGTGCGACAGTTCCTGGGATTGGCCGGGTACTACAGACGATTTATCGAGGGATTCTCGAAGATCGCACAATCATTAACTTCCCTTACACATAAAGACAAGAAGTTTGAATGGGGAGAAAAACAAGAAGCTGCTTTCGACTTGTTGAAGCAGAAGTTGTGCAGTGCACCTATACTATCACTACCAGATGGGTGCGAAGACTTTGTAGTCTACTGCGACGCATCAAAGCAAGGACTCGGTTGTGTGCTAATGCAACGAGAGAAAGTCATAGCTTATGCGTCACGACAGCTGAAAGTGCACTAAAAGAATGACACCACACATGATCTGGAATTAGGAGCTGTAGTGTTCGCATTAAAGATCTGGCGACACTATCTGTACGGCACCAAGTGCACAATTTTTACCGATCATAAGAGCCTACAACACATATTCGACCAAAAGGAGCTAAACATGAGACAACGCAGATGGGTCGAGCTGATAGGCGATTATGACTGTGCAATCAAGTATCATCCCGGAAAGGCCAACGTAGTGGCTGACGCGTTAAGCAGAAAAGAAATAACCAAACGCGTACGTGCACTACAACTCACCATTCACTCTGAGCTACCAAATCAGATCCGAGTCGTACAACAAGAAGCTCTGAAAAAGGAAAACCTTACCTTCGAAGCAATGCGAGGTATGGATAAACAGATGAAACAGAAGGATGAGGGAGCTTACTATCTGATGGATCGGATTTGGATTCCACACCACGGAGGATTGAGAGAAGTAGTGATGGATGAAGCTCACAAGAGTCGATACTCAGTACATCCAGGTTCTGACAAGATGTACCATGACCTAAGGGCTACTTATTGGTGGCCTAACATGAAATCAGAAATTGCAACCTATGTGAGTAAGTGCCTGACTTGTTCAAAGGTTAAGGTCGAATATCAGAAACCGTCAGGGTTACTCCAACAACTGGAAATTCCAGTATGGAAATGGGAACAGATTTCCATGGATTTTATCACCAAGCTGCCGAAGACAGCAAGTGGTTGCTATACCATCTGGGTTATCGTAGACCGACTCACGAAATCGGCACATTTTCTACCGATTAAGGAAACCGATAAGTTGGAGAAGTTAACCCGAATATACTTAAAGGAAATTGTATCCAGGCACGGAGTCCCAATCTCCATAATATCCGACCGAGACAGCCGTTTCACGGCACATTTTTGGAAGTCATTACACAAGGCACTCGGGACGAGGTTGGATATGAGCACTGCTTATCACCCACAAACGGATGGTCAGAGTGAAAGAACCATCCAGACCTTAGAGGACATGCTTCGGGCATGCGTGATCGATTTCGGTAATAGCTGGGAGACTCACCTACCTTTGGTAGAATTCTCATATAATAACAGCTATCACACCAGCATTGGAGCTGCACCGTTTGAAGCACTTTACGGATGTAAGTGCAGATCACCACTCTGTTGGGCGGAAGTTGGTGAAAGCCAATTGACCGGACCTGAACTTGTGCACGAAACAACTGAAAAATCGTGCAAATACGTAACAGAATGGCAGCAGCTCGAGACCGACAGAAAAGCTACGCCGACAAGAGGCGCAAGCCTTTGGAATTCCAAGTGGGAGATCGAGTACTTCTTAAAGTCTTGCCGTGGAAGTGAGTGATTCGATTCGGGAAGCGAGGAAAGTTGAACCCTCGTTATATCGGACCGTTCGAAATCACTAAACGGATAGGCCCTGTGGCCTACGAACTACAACTACCGCAAGAACTAAGTAGCGTGCATAATGTTTTCCATGTGTCAAACCTCAAGAAATGTTTATCAGACGAAACGCTCGCAGTTCCCTTAGAAGAAATTCAAATTGATGAGCAACTTCACTTCGTTGAGGAACCGGTGGAAATCATGGATCGGGAAATCAAGAAGTTGAAACTCAGTAAAATACCAATTGTGAAAATTCGTTGGAACTCACGGTGTTGACCGGAATACACCTAGGAACGAGAGGACCAGATGAAAAAGAAATACCCTCACTTATTCTCCGAGCATACTAACACCAGCAACACGAACTGAATTTCGGGACGAAATTCCTATTAACTGGGGGATGATGTGACACCTCGTAATTTCCAGGTCTGCAATTATTTTACTTAAATAATAATGTGTATTATCATTTCATACGTGGCACTAGAATAGTGGTATTTAGTGTAACACGTGGCACAGCAGTCCAAACACACCGATAATTCGAGGAATTATCGCACAATACTCGCACGTGTCTTGAATAACGAACGTTGGTGAATTTGTCAAACCACAGTCCACATACACCACACTTAGGTTCTAGGGAACCTAAAATAGGTAAAATGATGTTCATATGTCTCGAAACGATGACCGTAATCGAGAAATACGCGAAAACTGGGCCAAAACATGAAAATGGGCCAAATTGGGCCGGATCTAGGGTCCAGGCAGTACGCCTGACCTGAAACTCCCCACTCAGGCGATGCGCGCGGATGAGGAAGGAACGCCTCTCATCTGTCTACCTCGCGCGTAACGCCTGGCTTCGGTGGTTATCGTCAGGCGATACGCCTGAGGGACAAAATCGCAGATTTTTCTTTTTAAACCCCAAAACTCATCATCACACTTGCACACTCATTTTTACCAAGCATACACGCAACAACTTCGGCCATACCGACTTCTCAGCCCTGAAACACTTTGATTTGACCTCTTGGAAGCCATTGAAGGTCATAATGAAGCTCAAAGCTTGAAGGAGTGAAGGCTTGAAGCTTGAAGATCACCACCACCATCATTTTACTGCAAGAACCTACTGTCCAGAGAGTTTAGGGGTTGTTCTTGTCATCATCTTGGCATTCTTAGAGCTTGGGAAGGTAGTACCATGTCTCTTATGGCTTAATATCACTATTACACACACATGCAAGTGTTAAAACCCACATACAACCACCATTGATGCACATACACGAATTTCTTGACATTTGAATCTGGGTTTAATGATTTTTAGATGATATTTGATGATCTATGATGATTTAACAATGCTATATGATGATCCATGATGAGGTGTGTTGTTATAATGCATTATTTGTATATAAAAAGATGAAATCATTACATGCATGTATGATCTAAAGTATTTGAGATGTTCAAATGTGAGTATGGATGATGTTAGAAGATTATTGCGTGATTAGATCTTGTTGAAATGGATTTTCATGATGATTATAGTCATTTTGGCATAGTTGCTATTTTAGTAACTTTTGTTGATGAAATAATGCTAAATGATGATTTGGGTTATGTTGATATGTTTAGATGATGTTAAATGGGTTATTTTGGTGATTGGTGACATAACAATGGTTTAGGAATGTTTAGGTGGTCATCTTTATATAAAAACTATAAAGTTACTACTTATAGTAACTTTATTTTTAGAAAAACCAAATAAAAATTATGATGTATGATTTATGCATATTAAGTGGTTTAAAATGCTTTAACATGACGATAGTATGCTAAATTAGATGGTTTCCGATGAGACGTATGCTATAAATGGAACTTTCCATTTTAGAAAACTTTTAATGTGCAAACACGATGAAAACAACTTATGTGACCTCATATGATGATGTGCTATGTGTTAACATGCTCACTTAGGATAAATATACATGTTAGAGTAATCAAATCTTGATTTGTTGCTTGACTTGCCAAATTTGGAAACTTTCCTGATATACACGAAAGTGACTTGGGTATCCGTACACATCACACGACACTAAACCGCACGTTACACGAGCACTTAATCCAAAACCGTCACCAACGGGTCGTTAGGTCAAACACGGTCAACACGGTCAAAACACGGTCAACTCGACCCACATAACAACTTGGAGTTGTAAAACACTAATACGGTCCTGTGAGACCCACGTGTATGTAAACACAAACTCATAACACCTATATGATATAGGTAACTACTAGCCGACGAGCTACGCGATTCCTGTTGAGAACACGCATTACTTAACTCAGGTGAGTTTACGGCCCCACTTTTACTATTACACTGTTTTACATAACTTTGGGGTGAGAATATTATGCAAATGTTTTAGATGTATGATTGGTATGTTGTGAAAACCATTTTCGAGTGTAACTATTATCGCTTAAAGTCCTCACTTATCCTTACCGTTAATTGTATCACAAACGAGTTGTAATTACGTAGTACTACTGGGTTTGACTAACCCCACTTGGCACCAATGTTGACTGGAGGTCATAACGAGTGTAATTTCGATGGGAATGCGGGTTCAGCGATGACCTGCGGAGGCAAACGGGAACAGTCTAGTTTCGGTAAGATGAACTGACACACTCCACGGATCGTAGTATCCAACAACTAAACTTAACATACCCAGTATATGTCTGTTTACTATTTCTGTCTGTCTAAACCTGTGAACTCACCAACTTTTTAGTTGACACTTTTCGCATGTATTCTCAGGTAACTGATGGAGCACACGCTAGGATGCGCACAAGGATGTAGCTAGAGGAGTCTGACTGGCATATAGACTCACGTCCTAGGCTTGTGTGTGCATTTGTTGATTTTAAAACAATTTGATACAATGTAGTGTCTGTTAAACAAATTATTTTTCCGCTGCAACTATTTACTTTTAATGTTAAACCTTTCCGCTGTTTACTTATGAGAACTGGTTTTATTTATGATTGTATGTGATTGTGAAACTCAAATAGAGTCGTTCTATATGACCATGAGCTGTGATCCTGGCCACGTCACACCCACGTGGACTGACGCCACGAGTGGGAATTTGGGGGTGTGACATCACCCTTCCCCTTTGCATCAGTACTTATCCCAACCCTTTTCGCGATGCATTAGCATACACAACAAAATCATCATTTCCATCCGGCAGTGCTGAAACAGAAACTGTACTTCTCGTAACCAGAAGGCGCATTTGGATAACTTAGCATAAATTTCTCTTTCCTCAAGATCTCCAATACCTCTCGTACGTGGTAAGCATGGTCTCCCTCGTTCTTTGAATAAATCAAAATATCATCTATAAACACTATCACTGATCGGCCCAGCATCGGCCGACATACCCTGTTCATCAAATCCATAAATGCTGCAGGAGCATTCATCAATCCAAATGACATAACGAGAAACTCGTAGTGTCCATAACGTGTACGGAAAGCAGTCTTTGGAATATCCTGCTCTCGAACTTTCAACTGATTTCAATCTTAGAGAAACAGCTTGCACCTTGCAATTGATCGAACAAGTCATCAATCCTAGGTAGAGGATACCTATTCTTTACGCTCAACTTATTCAGTTCCTGTAGTCAATACACATTCGCATGCTTCCATCTTTCTTCTTAACAAACAGCACCGGTGCTCCCCACGGAGAGACACTCGGTCGTATGAAACCTTTGCCAAGGAGTTCTTGTAGTTGGGACATCGTTTCTTTCATTTCGGTGGGAGCCAAACGGTAAGGTGTTTTGGCAACGCGTTGGGCCCCCAACACTAAGTCGATTTGGAACTCAATTTCCCGTTCATGCGGTAATCCAGGCAATTCCTCGGGGAATACATCAGGGAAGTTACATACCACAGGTACATCATCAATCGTCCTCATATCCGTACGTTCCTCAACCACGTAGGCCAAGTAGGCTACACACCCTCACCTCATCATAACATCAGCCTTGATCATCGAAATGATCTTCGGCGCATGCATCGCTCTATCACAATGAACATATCATCTTCAATCGACATATAATGTTAGCCTCATATTTTGCTAACCAGTCCATACCCAAGACTACATCGAACCCTCCCAAGGTTATAAGGAACAATGGTACTGGGAATCTATGACCTTCTATCTCAACATAACAATCATCTAGAGCCTCAGTCACCCTGGTCCTCTTACCAATAGCCGTCTCTATATCAAATACCCAATCTATCTTCTTAACCTTCCAAGATAACCCATCACAGAAAGTAGAAGATACAAAACTCATACTGGCACCAGAATCAAACAATACAGAAGCAGGAATATTATTGATAGAAAAGGTACCTGTGACCACATCAGGGTCCTCGATCGCATCATCCTTTGTCATGGTGAAGGCTTGGGCCTTAGCCTTCTGCTTGTCGTTCTTTCTTTCGTCCTTCTTGCCAGAACCCGAAGCATCGGCCCTTGGTTGTTTGCAATCATTGGATAGATGTCCATGCCCATTGAAGTTTAAGCATCGAGTGGCATTCGGGAAACTGCTAGAAAAATGCCTTGTCTTTCCGCACCTGAAACATAAATTAGTGCCAACCAGGAACTGTCCCATGTGGCTTTTTCCACACTTGTTGCATCGGCTCATCTCCTCTCGATTCAGCTTCTTGCTTGAAAACTTTCGTTGGTCAGTTCGACCCCTCTTAGTTCCGGAGGACTCTTTCCACTTTGGTTCCTCTTTGGCTGGTTCAGCTGACATAACATCATCCCACATTATTCCACTGAGCTCAATAGTGGGAATTCTTCATTGAGGTCAATTCTAAACACCCTATGGTTGTTTTTCGTTTATTCGTATGTAACTGGATTCCTGGTTTTGGGAATTTTGTTTATAATACAAAATGTGTAACCTAATCGCTTCCGCTGTCGTAAAATATGATTTTATAATTAATATGATTAATTAAAAGTTCAAAATGGTTACTACAATTCCCAACAATCATAGCATAGACACATAGCATCAAAACACATCATAAACATGTTAACATCATGTGTGTCAGCCCAAGACATAAGTACATGTAAAGTGTTGAAATAGGTCATCTAGAACTCACTAGTGAATAGCTCCTTATCTTCTTCGCTGAACTCCTTAGCTAAGGCTCAAAAACCTACATCATTACATCGTCTCATTACATTCCATTCCTAGACTTAGAATTTATTCTTAGTCCTCATTGCTCGCTTAACCAGTTCCTATTATTCGAAAACCATCCTGTTCTCGAAATGACCAAATATTCGAAATCTTAGGTACACGAAATCATAGGGTTCACAAAATACTCAAAGTATTTGAACCTAAGGGTTCACGAATCCTAGCTCTCGAACCCATGTCCACGAAACCAAGTTCACGAATCTGGAGTTCTTGAACTGATGTTCTCGAACTGAGGTTCACGAAATGAGTTCGGATACCCCTATTTCGTGTACAATTTCGAGTACTCATCTTTTCTGCATAAAATTTTGGGTACTCTGTTTCATGAACCTCGGGTACTTTCGAACACTACTTTTCATGATCTTTTATTTTTCATTTCTTTCGTACAAGTTAATTATCCGTTACCCAATCGTAAGCTCAACTAACTTATATAGTAAATTTGGGGTGTTACACAATTAAAATTCTTATTCATTTTTTCCTTTTTATTTCCTTTTATTATAAGATAATAAATGTAAAAAAAGAATTTTTTTTTAAAAAATTATGTATTTTAGGTTATTACATATATGTAATTTGTATGTTACACATACTGATTACATATGTGTACCTTTATAATTTACATACGAAACTTATTGAGTTACATATACGTAACTTCGTGATCAACATATTTTTTTCAAAAATTTCTAACCTTATAATAAAATATTGTGAAAACTTTTTTTTAAAAATTTATTGGTTAGTAGGAGTTTTCTTGGTTTTCTCTAATGTGAGGGGTTTTCTTTTGAACCCTCCCTTATGGCGTTAACCCGTTAACCTTGGCAAAAAATGCCCGAATCTTTGAAATTTTTTTTCATGGTCTTTATTATACATAAATAGGGGGGTTTCTTTTTTGTGTTTTTGCTAATTCATCACCGTTTAGAATTTAAATCAAGTGTAAATTTGCGTTACACTGCTTACATAAGATAGTGTAACTCAAACTTACAATTGTTTTAAATTCTAAACGGTGATGAATTAGCAAAAACACAAAAAAGAAACCCCCTATTTATGTATAATAAAGACCATGAAAAAAAATTCAAAGATTCGAGCATTTTTTTGCCAATGTTAACGGGTTAACGCTTTGAGGGAGGGTTAACATTTGATCCTCTCCCTACATATATATACATATATATACATATACATACATAGATATATATACATATATGTATGTGTGTATATATATATATTAACTGAATAACTACATCTTAAAACTTTAGGGCTCACATTAAAGTAAATCTAAAGGTGTAGGTTTTTCTTCTTTTTTAATGAATGTAATTAATGTAGGGCCCACTTACATTAATGAAAAAAAGAAAAAACCTACATCTTTAGATTTAGTTTAATGTTGGCCCCAAGGTAAGAAGATGTAGTTTTCGGTTAACACAATAAACATGGGTTAACAAAGGAACCAAACCCTATATGTGTGTGTATATATATATATATATATATATGTCATGGTTGTAGAAGTCGCTAGGCGCTAGTCGGGCAGTGAGGTACCGCATAGGGATTAATCAGGATTAATCAACGCTAGATGGATTGGAATGTTTATATGTAATTTTACAAATATATATTATATACACACTTCAATATCAATAATTTAAAATATAACACTTCAAATAATATAAAAAATAAACTTAAATATACTAAATCAAGTACTTAAAAGTTCAAACTTTAACATTGAATTCAAAGTTTAGAGATGGATTTCGATGTTAAGTGGCTGGATTCGATGTTTCATAGACATATTAATGATTTTTAGTTGAAAAATGTCTAAATAATCATGAAATTGGTCCATTTTTACCAGAAAAAGTTAAAAAAGTAAAAAAACCAAAAAAAATAAAATAAATATCTGACTAGGCCGCGTCGCCCCGCCTAGCGCCAAGGCACCACCTAAGCTAAAATCGAGACAGATTATGGCCTCCTAGACGACCGCCTAGGCCGATTTTTACAACAGTGATATATATATATATATAGGTTGTGGAGTCATCATACCCCTTTATCACTATAACATTTGTATTTTCATAAAAGAACCGTATTTTGATCCCAGGATGATATAGGGATACATGCTTGAATTTTTTAGGAGGGGGTTTAGCATTTTCTGGGGGCTGGATCTTTTGGGAAAGGGTTGAGTGGAGGAAACCTCTGGTTGGGGCAAATGCACAATTTTCCTTATTTTGCCTTGAATCTTGTGTTTATGCTGGTTCTGGCCACAACATACTGGTTTGGTTCATAGTGGTTGAGTAGGTTAGGCTTGATTTCTTTTTTAATTACAGTCCAGGGGCTGAATTGCGACCTGGAATAGTTATTGGTTGTAAGCTATCCAGTACGCCTCCAGTCATTATTTTATCTAATATGTTGTTTATGGTTGCATCCTTGGATTCTTTTAGGGTTGAGGATTGATGAAGGGCAAGGGCAGAGGATGACTCCTGCCAAAGTTCAGGTTGGTCCTTGTTCACCGTTTTGAACTTGGACCAATCTTCATATAAAAAGTTGTCTCTCCATCTCATGATAGCTTTCTTTCAATCCCAATCGTTTTGGATTAGGATATGCCTTATTCTCTTCCTTTACTCTGCATCCCTCTTCTTCTTTGCATCTGCCTTCAATCTGAAAGTGATGTTTTCAGCTTCTTTTCTTAAGCTGGTGATATCCTAGTTCATGAAAGTCTCCACCTTATACTTTCCATCATCTGGTAGGAATTTTATTATCTTCACCCTCTCAGCCTGATAATCCTTCTATTGTTGAAGATCAATCTGAATGATCTTATCTTGATAGGCTTTGGTGAAAGCTTCCCAAGTTAGTCAAGTGGCTTCAAGATCAGCGAAGATCTCAGGTTCCCTTTCATTCTCCATATTCTTTGGTTGTTGAAGTTCTTTATCACTAGGGAATTGCCTCTTGGTGAGAAGGACTATCTTTCAGAAGAAGGTTGGCGCTTCTTGGTTGTAGTGACAACTCGATTTATTAGAATGGGGAGTTTGGTAGGATGAGGGGAAGAAAAGAAATCCTCATCATCATCTATCACTAATTTCCTTTTCTGGATTTTAGTGAAGAGATGGGTTGGTTATCATCAAAGTTATAATTTGACTCTTTATCTGAGGCTGGAGATTTTTGGGATTTAGCTGAGCTAGGTTTGGGTCTCTTGGCCGTACTCTTCTTTCTCCTTGAGAAAAAAATGCCTTACTTCAAGTTGGGGTTTGCGAGGAATCTTGGAAAGATTCAGGAGTGTTTGAGAGGCAGATTGAGTTGAGAGAATAGGAGATGAGTCTCTTACTGGTGTGGGTGTCTTCATCTGTACAAGAAAGCTTGGGTTAGAATTGGTTTGAACACGAGAAAGAGTAGTGGTTGTTTGAGGAGGTGTAGAGTCAGTGGTTGTTTGTACAGGGTTATGGTCAGCGGTTGTTTGTACAGGGTCATTGGTTGTTTGTACATGGTCAGCGTCAGTGGTTATTTGTACAGGGTCTGGGTAAGTGGCTGTTTGGGGTTAAATGGATGTTTCAATAGCACAAATAGGTATGGTGGAAGCAGGTTTAGTGGCTTTGGGTTTGGGTTTTTCGGTCTTGCCAGAACTGCTTGTTTCCATCTAAGAAGAGGCTTCCTTCTTTTTTGTGCCAAGCTAGCCATGGCAATTTCAGTTTGAAACTGTTGATCCTGGGTAGCCTTGAGAAGAGCCTATTGGTTCTTTAGCTTCATAAGCCTCATCTTCTGCCGCTCAACTAAATCTGCATCCCTTTTGGCTATTGTAGCAGCAAACATGAGTTTCTCATTCTCCTATTTTTTGTTGGCTTCATCAGCATGTTATTTGAACCAAGGGGGAGGACGATCTATTCTTGTTAGGAAATTTAGATAGAGAGTGTGATTACCCACCTCATGTTTGAGTGACTTAATCTTGGAATATGCTGAAACTTTCAGTATATTCATCTATACCTTTTAGGAGTGAAGAGAGTTTTCGGTGAAGGTTTGAACGAGAGTGTTGAAGTGGGTGGCATGCAGTGGTTTTAACACTTCTTAAAGAACAGTGGGATCAATGGTGGGAGTGTTTGAGGTGGTTAAAGAGTTTGGGGGATCTTTAGAAGAAGATGCCTGCATTTGGTTGGATTGGGTTTGCATGGCTTTGTCATTGAACACCTTTGTAACCTACTTAGTGAGTGTAGTTACATTGGTGTGAAGACTCTGTACATTAGCCGTCAATTCCTCTATTTCCTGGTTTCATTCGTCAATCATTTTAAAGATATCATCCAAATCCCATACAGTATTGTCTGTATTAACATGACATGAGTCCATCTCAGCAGCGTCATGTACCTCTTTTTCTTGGTTCTGGGGATTTCTAGCCTCAGTGTTATGAACTTCATCAGCCATTGCCATATATGAAGTCCTATTGCCTGTTCCATCCATGTGATAGCCACTTGGACTACCATAGGTAATGGATGCTCAAACTATATGGTCTGAGTATCTAGATGGATTAGGCACCCTGGCATCAACCTCACATGCAAAGGTTAAGTAGGCCCCAAGCTTGATCAAGATCTAAGCTTTATCCTTTGAATTAACATGAAATCCTTTTATGAAGGGCGGAATCCAAGATAGAAGTAGAAATAAGATAGAAAAGTTAATTTCTATTCAAAAGTCGCGAACTTTACAGATACAACTTCAATACGTCTAGAAGTGCTCTGCCTTGGGAATCTAACCCTAGACCAGTATAATGTACGTCTATTTATACTGGCCTGGAGTACACGATTTCTTATGTACAAGAAATCAAAAGTATATGAAAATTAAAGTACTCGAACAGTGAAATACACAAAAAATACAAAACTTGGTCTTCATCTTGTCTTGAGTTGATTTTGTCAGTCTTTGTCTTCTTGTTGGGCTCTACAAACTCCCCCTAGAATGATGAAATACGCAAACTGGAAGTCTTTGAGCGAGTTATCGAGAACACTCATATGAACTGGGATTGCTTTCTCTGTGTTAGGAGGTGGATACTTTGTATAAAACCACGGTTGCTTCGTGACAGGATCCATAATGTATTTGGAGGTGAATCTTCTCCCTTTAGCTGACTTCATGACTGGGAAGTCCTTGTCACAATTATCCTTGAGAAACTTGCAAACAAGTCGGCCTGATTTTCTTTCGAGAGATTCTAAAATTCAACGTTGTTGATACTCCGAAGATAAATTTTAGGCTGTGAAAAGAAGTCTTGAGTTCATTTGAAGTATTCTAGCTTCCCTTTGAACCTCTTGACCATATACAGATGCTTCTCCTTATCGTACATCCAGCAAACGACTTTGGATCTGTCTTTGTGGATAGCAAATAAGTCCTTGGAGCTAGCAGTGTAGGTGTACTCAGTATTCTCCACATCATCATTAGGTCGTGGAGCAATCCAAGTCTTCTGTACTTCTACGTGAGCGGGTGTCTAATGTCGTTTCTTATCGAACCAACTATCTATCATAGTTCCGAGAGAGGTGACTTCCTTTCCAAGAGAATCGACATATTTGTGAGCATACAAATAGTCTACATAAGGATAAGTGGAGATGTTCCTGAGTATAATGTTCTCTAGTCCGTCTTCCTGAGATGCTCCTGAGGAAGATCCGGGAAACTCTCTGCGCTCCTGATCACATATGGATTCAAATACTGAATCCAAAGATATATCCTAGAACATATCCCCAAAGCATTTTTTCTTCATCTCCTCTCCAAGCCCCTCAAAATAGAAGTTTTCAGGAAGAGCACCAAATAAATAATCATCAAACTTGTCTATGGGCTTTCTGGTGGAAGGATTTACTTGATTATCACCACCGTGGTCATCATCAGGCTTGTCATCTTTCTTGCCTTGACCATCTCCCTTGTCATTATTGTCACCATCTTCATTCTTCTTTTCCTCCTCATCATCCTTCTTCTCCTCCTCATCATCTTTCTTTTTTCATCCTCTTCTTTCTTTTCTTCTTCAACAGGCTTAACTCCTCTGAGAGCTTCAATTTCTTTCCTCAGCTCTGCATTTTCTTTCTTCAAAAAGTTTATGTCCTTTCGTTTCGGGTTGATGTGCTCAGTAAATTTTATCATTCCTTCCCAGAGATTGAAAATCAACAATGTTTTTGTAGCAGAGTCTTGTTACAGAAGAAACACCCTCTTCTGTATCCATTCCATGAATTCTGGCACATAGGGAGATGGATTATCCATTAGAGCTTTTCCCTTGTTGACCCGAGCCTTTGATGGGGATGGTGGTTGGGAAAAGTTAAGTGGTGAAGGTGACTAAGGTGGTGAGGTTTGCTTGGGTGGAGGTGATGGTGGTCTGGTGGTTTGGATATGAGGTTGGGTGGTTTGCGGTGGTTTGGTAATATGTAGTGGTTGGGTAATATGAGGTGGTTCGGTGGTCTGGGGTTGGGTGATTTGTGGTTGGGTGGTTTGTGTGGCTTGGGTGGTTTGTGTGGCTTGTGATGGAGCTTGTACTGCCTGAGAGGATGTGGCTTCAGAGATCTTCTTCTTCTTCAGGCGTGGGTCTTTTGGCCTCCTGGAGACCATCTACAACATCTTCTTTTTTGGGGTTGATTTGGGTGAAGCGACATAGTCAGCGTCCCGTTCATCCTAGGAGGCCCTAGCACGTGTGCAGAAGCAACCACTGGCTCCTTGATAATCTCAGTCTCTGCATCTGAGGAGTCTGAATAAGTGGCTTTCTCAGTGTCAGCTGCTTGTGCGGTTGTGGCTCTAGGAGCCTGGTCATGCTCCTCAGCAACGAATGCTGTGGGAGTGGCCTGATCGGCTATCTCGTCCTCCAATCCAGAAAATAATCGACCAAACTTCTCCAATGGTTTGACGCAGTAAACAGCTTCTTACCTTTCTTCTTCATGACCATGTATGAGAAGATATTGGGGTTCATCTTTTTCAGGCCAGCGTGCCAACAGTCGGGATGAGGTTCTGGTGACTTCTGTTAATGACGATCTGGAAGAAACGGGGAAAATCTAGAAACCGCTGCTTCCTCTTCCCTTAATATTATCGTACATATCCCTGAATATCATGCATGAGAAGTTGAAATCAACTCCAAGGGCAATGGCAACCATGTAGGAACTCAAGCTCTGGTTAAGCAAATCATAACCACCTTTCCTCCTAGATAGACACTGAGTAACTACATGTGCAAGATATCTCTAGTACGGATTCAGGAGCTTTTTCTTTGTTGGAGGGTAAAGACCCTCATATCACATCCTTAGCAGAATGTTGTGAACAAGCGTGTGGTCAAGTTCAACAGGATCTGACTCTTTGTCCCTGAATTGAAGACATTCACAAACTAGCTGCTTAGTAATAATTGGTTGACCTTGCACCTTTCCAATTAAGCAGACATTCCCGTTGGCGTCTGTGTCCTCTGTAACGGAGTTTCAGAAATCGTGAATGAAGCTGGAAATGATAAGCGAGATACTCCATTATGGCGAAATTAACTGGTGACAAAATCAGTCCTTGTACCATGGTCCGTAACATCTCATGCTTTTCGACAGGATCACAGAGGAAAGCGATCATGTTGTGATCCGGCACAAATCGTAGTTCAGTAGCCATCTGAAAAATAAACAGACTAAGTTAGTTAAAATTAAAATCAAAAATTAAAATATAAAATTAAAATATCAAAAATTAAAATCAAGTTCATGAAAATCATTAAGTTCACGAAACGAAAGGAGTTCACGAAGTTAATGAAGTCCACGAAAGTTTTCAAGTTCACGAAGGAAACTAGTTCACGAATTTCTTGAGGTTCATGAAGTTCAACGAGTTCACAAAGTATTGTTCACGAAACCAAGTTCACGAATTTGAAGGTTCACGTACACTGAATTTTCGTGAACTATTTTTCTTTCATAACTTGTTCAATTTTGCTACGCATTTTGGTCTCAAAATGCTCGGAATTGAAAAACGACCAACATATGCAAAAAGGGGTTTCCAATTTGAAGTATTTCTTAGTGATTTGACCAAAACAGTGCAGGTTTACGAACCAGAGTACTCGAAATCGAATTTGTTCGATAACATTTATTCTAGCATTTAAAACTTGATCAAAATCTATACCTAGGTTTGTTTTACGGTAATCTATAAGATGGCCGTAGTAGAATGATCTAAAAGTCCACAAAAATAAAAATCGCCATAGAGAAGGTTTTGGGAGTTCATGAAGTGGTGTATTCGAAATGAGGAGTTCACCGAGTCTATATAGACGAAGGAAGTACACGAACTGATACCACTTGTAGGTCCCCAGTTTGATCAAGATCCAATTTTTATCCTTTGAATCAGCACGAAATACTTCTATGACGTGCGGAATCCAAGATAGAAGATAGAAAAGTTAATTTCTATTCAAAAGTCTTGAAGTTTACATATACAACTTCAATACGTCTAGAAGTTCTCTGCCTCGGGAATCTAACCCTAGACCAGTATACTGTATGTCTATTTACTCTGGTCTGGGAGTACATGATTTCCCATGTACACGAAATCAAAAGTACACGAACTTAAAGTACTAGAACGGTAAAGTACAGGAAAAATACAAAACTTGGTCTTCATCTTATCTGGAGTTGATTTTGTCAGTCTTTGTCTTCTCGTTGGGCTTTACAGGTTAGACAGTGGATATTTTGGACCGTTGTTTGAAGGGGCTACTCCTAAGTTTTTTGAGTGATAGGAGAACCACCAAGCCCAAAAGTTGTATCAATATCATAGAGAACTTGGGTTATTGTTTCGTAGGCATGCTGGGTTTCACAAGCAGAGGAGTCCATGAGAGAGTGGACTACTGTCTGAGTATTAAGTGATACTTCAGCATTTGGTGTGACTTCCTTTTGGAACACAACATAATCCTATTGAGAGGATTGATGAGGAGTTGGCTCAGGTTGAGATTCTGGATTTTTCATGTGGATCATGTTGTCCAGTGGGGACGATGACTTGTTTAGGGATCTCAACTTCATGATCAGTCTGTTTGGGCTTTATAGAGGAGCATTTGGAAGGGGCTTTGGAGGATTGTTTTCTTTAGGTTGTACCTTTGCAAGTGTGAAAGTCCAGGTGGATGTGGGTTCACCTTGGACAGTTGTGTCCTCAGTGTCATCCAATGTCTTTGCTCGGTATTTAACCTAGCAAAGGTTTGTTTGTCAATTGCCTTGATTTGTGAAAGAGGGGCAACATGACAAACACTATTTATTTAATGGAACAGACAAGGCATCTCAAACTTAGGATAAATTAAAAACTTTGGTTATTGTTTCGTAGGCATGCTGGGTTTCACAAGCAGAGGAGTCCATGAGAGAGTGGACTACTGTCTGAGTATTAAGTGATACTTCAGCATTTGGTGTGACTTCCTTTTGGAACACAACATAATCCTATTGAGAGGATTGATGAGGAGTTGGCTCAGGTTGAGATTCTGGATTTTTCATGTGGATCATGTTGTCCAGTGGGGACGATGACTTGTTTAGGGATCTCAACTTCATGATCAGTCTGTTTGGGCTTTATAGAGGAGCATTTGGAAGGGGCTTTGGAGGATTGTTTTCTTTAGGTTGTACCTTTGCAAGTGTGAAAGTCCAGGTGGATGTGGGTTCACCTTGGACAGTTGTGTCCTCAGTGTCATCCAATGTCTTTGCTCGGTATTTAACCTAGCAAAGGTTTGTTTGTCAATTGCCTTGATTTGTGAAAGAGGGGCAACATGACAAACACTATTTATTTAATGGAACAGACAAGGCATCTCAAACTTAGGATAAATTAAAAACTTTGGGGCCCTTTGGTGATGTACCAAATGATCAAAGATAAACTGGGATAACTTTACATTTTGGTTGTTGAGAAGTGCATACATGACATATTGCATTTCGTATGGCATTTCTCCCCAACTAGTTGTCTTCAGAGAAAGACACTGTAGGATTGTGTGGTATAGGAACTTGTACTTAGGTAGAAATAAAGCTTTGTACAAAGTTCCATTCTTTAGATCTCCTTGGTAATCACACTCAATAAATTCAGTGTGAAGAATACGTATAGTGAAGGTGGGAGGGAATCATAATCAAGAAGATTTAAAGTAGATGAAATCAGTGAAAGGGCTATAGTGATATGTTGTTCAGCAACCATAGTGGTGATGCTTTCAATAGTATCAACTTTGATCACTACTACAGAGTTTGCCCAAAATTGATTTAGGGTAGTGACCGAGATGGTAGGGTTGTTGGTCAAGGCAGTGTGAACAAATGAAGTTGACTAAAGGTCGATCATCTCATTATACCGAGGGTATTCAGACGATCAAGTGAGATAAGATACTAGGTCATGAACGGGTTTGAGCCTTAGAGAGTTGAACGCCATGAAATCTTTTGAGAACAAAACAATAATGGGCGCGATTTCGGGGGTTTGAAGAGAAAAACGAGAGAAAACAAGATGATTTCACCGTTACAAATTAAAGAGTGGATCTACACGGAGAAACAACTAGTATTTATAACAAACGACAAAGAGTCCGATTAAGTCAAAATAGAAAAAAGTAACAACAGTAAAAAAAGAAAGAATGTAAGAGACATCTAAATGACAAAACAACATACACAGAAAAAATTTACAAAATCATGAACTGAAATTGGCGAACGGGCATACATAATTGGGTATATGAATACTTCACCGTATTACAAATCAAAATAATATATAGCAAAGCAAAACAGAAGTGTACCTCGAGGGTTAATTTCATCCATGACCACGAAGCAAACAACAGATTGAACGTCTGGAATCAACTAATAGAAGTGCTAATAGAGCAGAGTTGCACAAATGAAGTTTCTGCTGATGCCATCACTTTTAATCATCTTAAGCTTGAAGCTTAGACAACATGATTAGAGTAAATGCATCTAGCCAGACGACATTCCTCACAAACAGCTATCCTCAATCTTGAACTCATCATTCTTGACGAAAGATTAGGTTAAACATAGTGATCAAGATGAGTTAATGAAGTGTCAGAGAAATTAGGGTAACCACAAAAGATGAGAATGACGGAATTGGGGATGACAGATATATATAGAAGAAAACGACTGAGGGTCAACGAAGGTCAAGTGGTAAAAACATCACAACCACGAAGGGTTGTAAATGCTGATTGTTAATGATGTAAATACCAGCACGGATGAGTATAACCACCGATGGTTATACCCATTGATGTAAATATAATCACGGATGATTGTATCCATGGACACAAACATAATCACTGATAGTTATATCCATGGACATAAATGTAACAATGGATAGATAGCAACCACATATAGATACAATACTGAAATATAATGACTGTTTAATATATTCACAGTGGTCTATCCGTAGTTAGGTATAATCACAGAAAGATGAACCATAGTAGCTCATTTAGTGGTTATTCCTTTTTGATCCATTGTTAGGTCAATCAGTGGATTGACCTTTGATTTATTATTCTTAAACGTAAGATCAAAGGTAATAAAAAAAATTTTAAAGAAAATTTTAAAATTAAACATATTATTTTGATTCAGAGGTTGCAATTCAACTCATGTTCATCATGCCTAATTTAGTAACAAATTTGGAAAAAGTGGATGAGTCTAATGGTTTTGTTAAAATATCTGCAACTTGATCATTTGTTGAGACATGTTCAGGAACAATTAGTTTCTTTTCATAATAGGTTCTCATAAAATAATGCCTTATTTCTATGTGTTTGGTTTTAGAGTTATAGACATGATTTTTTATGAAGTTTTTGGCAGCTTCGGTAACATCACAGTATTTTAGGTATTTATTATTACACATACTTTATTGTTGATATAACACATTATGTTGATTGAACGCTTTGGTTTTGAATTATGATATTATCACTAGTATGCATTATTGAGAACATATAATTAATGAGCATAAACCATGGGGTAGTTTAGTTTGAATACAACTAGACTGAACCACAGGGTTTATTGCAGTTGAATATAATTGATATGAATTGGTTAAATTTTTGTTGGTAGTGGTGTAGGATTCTATCACCAAATATAGGAAAAGGTATAGTCATGGTCTATCGAAGAGGCGGTGGGCTGGCGGCTGGATAAGTGGCGATTGACTCCTACGTATGCACTATACATAAGCTTTCTTCGGTTTTTCATGATTATGTCGCTGTTAGGATTTGGTGAGGAGAATCTGAGGTTAGTTATGGCTTTGTATAAAGGTTTAAGGTTTGTCACTAAATATAGTCAAGGACACATGGTCATGGTTTATCAAAATGGTGGTGGGCTGGCGGCTGGATAGGTTGCGACCGACTCCTACGTATGCCCTATACATAAACTTATTTCAGTTTATCATGGATGTCTCAATGATATGATTTAGTGAGTAGGATTTGATGTTTTGTTTTGGTTTTAGTAAAGATATAAGATTTTATCGCTAAATAGAGGCAAGGACACACGGTCATGGTTACCGAAATGGTGGTGGGCTGGCGGCTGAATTGGTTGCTACCAACTTCTACATATGCCCTATACATAAACTTATTTCGGTCTATCATGGATGTGTCAGTGTTATAATTCAGTGAGGAGAAATATTGTATGTTTGTTTGGAATAAACAAAATAACATAATAAATTTATTGAAACATTAAACGATGGTGAGGACACAAATATTACTTTGAGACGCGAATATTATTTCACGAAAGATTAACCTAATAGTGTGTTCGCGTGGGTGACGATTCACACGAATACATCTAATAGTGTTAATAACTCCGAAACGATATTCCATAATTTATTAATCAAGTTGGAATACAATACGAGCATTGTATTCGTAAAGGTGACGATCTTTACGAATATAAATGTGAGTTACGCATTCCGAAGAGATAAACAAAATAAATATTTTACGATACTTAAATTAATAAAAATAGAATTTAAAACATTTACTACGAATAAACACCTTAAAAGATTTTAAATAAAATCATTTTATTAAACGTTTCGTAATTTAAAGATAATTTACGTAAAATCGATCGAATTAAAATTGTTAACGAGTAAATAATCATAACCGAGCATTCGTATTTGACCCGGGCTCTAAAAAGCAAGAAATCATCCTTCTTCCTCACTTTTCACAAGCCTACTCTCTCTCTCTCTCTCTCTCTCAAAGCTCAAATCCGGATCTCCCTATCTCTAGAACTTCTATCTACAATATCTCGATCGTTTCTTCACCATTTTCATTGATTGTTGTTCCAAAAAACTTTTTCACTCGAGTAGATCATAAACCCACGAAGAAAACGAGTTCACACAACGTCAAACGAGGTAGATCTACGGGTTTTATTTCTATTTTGAGGGTTTTCTCACCAACCCGACACCAACTTGTTTAAAACGGTTTTACACGTTGCAGAAAAGCTTTAATATCATTCCCAACTCAAAACCATCACCAATTTGGCGATAAGACTCAAAAAGGTGACTCCACCATGGTTGATCTCCGTTCAGGAGAATGAATCGTAAGAATGAGCCACTCATTCGTGTGAATGGCCATTAGCATGAGTCATTCGTGTGAATGGCCATTAGCATGAGTCATTCTTGTGATTGGCCATTATCATGTGTCATTCGTGTGAATGACCATTAGCATGAGTCATTCGTGTGAATGGCCATTAGCACGAGTCATTCGTGTGAATGGCTATTAGCATGAGTCACTCGTTTGAATGGCCATTAGCATGACTCATTCGTCTGAATCACCATTAGCATGACTCATTCGTGTGAACGGCCATTAGCATGACTCATTCGTGTGAACGGCCATTAGCATGACTCATTCGTGTGAACGGCCATTAGCATGAGTCATTCGTGTGAATGGCCATTAGCATGAGTCATTCTTGTGAATACCACAAGAATGAGTCATACTCACTACACGAACATAATTAACAACTCATATTTAAAACGGACAATCAAATAAGAGATTATAGCTCAATCATATCGTCAAATCTTAATAGTAGGATTCGAGTAAAGTTCCGTTTCTACGTTCGCTTACCGAAGAACTAAGCAAACCGCTTAGTCAATGTGAGTTCTCATAACCCCCTTTTAAATCTTTTGCTTTTAAAGTCGGGGGTGGAACATGTATACCAAAACTATTATGATTTGGATATAACATGTGTGAAACTTGGATTATCATTGAGATATCACAATTAAGAATGCTATTTTTGATGAGGTATATGATAACTCCTATGAGTCATTGTTGATTGAGTTGACTTCGGTCCTCCGCGGTGATTCTACTATTAATTGACTTGACTGTGGTACTCCGCACTGTACAGTATTGACACTTATGCATATTAGGAATATCGTTGATTGAGTTGACTGTGGTCCTTCGCGTTGATTCCACCTACCGTTCATTGAGTTGACTGAGTTCCTTCGAGGTACATTATTTGAGATTATTATGGTGATTGAGGGTTATTGATTTAATGTTTTTGGTTGAGATTGATTGAATGTATTTGGATGATTACTTGTGATTACTTGGAGTTTTTGATTTGGTGTGTTTGTTTGTGTGTAGACAGATTAAGATTATCTTTACAGGTTCAGACATGTTATTCTTAAAACTTTTATAAATATTTTTGAAGTGTATAAAACTTATGATTACTCACGAACTACTTTTGTAGTTGACACTTGTTTTCTACATGTTTCAGGGAATGAGGAGAAGTAGGTAGAGGAGGATAGCGCTACAACTTTTGGACATCATAACTTAGGATCTCGAACTTAGCTAAATTAACTGGATCTCTGAAGGCTAGGGTTTAGTTAATTTAGCTATATATTTTGTGTAATTTGTTGTATTTAAATCATGACGAACATGATTTTTGTATAATTACTTTAATTAAATTGAATGTTATGTGATGATACATGTAGGCGCCCACGAGCTGATGAAAAATCTACACATCCCTCGTGGCATCCCGACTTTTCTGCCATCGGTTGGGGTGTTACAGATTGGTATCAAAGCCTGGATTATAGGGAATTAGGTTACTAGATATGGATGACCTAGTCTATAACCATAGGATACCCTAGTATAAATTACTTCACACAGTAGTTAATATATTCAGAATTTTGTATTTATATGTTTATTACAAGTTAACTGCAATCCTGTTATATATGATATATGTTACATGATAACTATTATAGGATAGGTGATACATGCTACTTGTTAATTGTTTCTTTATGTGATTGATTGAGCTCTGACTACTCGACAAGGACATAGTCGTGATGCATTGTAAAGGTGGGGGGTTGGCGGCTGAAGCAGTTGCGGCTGACTTCTACGTATGCCCTACACATATACCATTAACAGTACATTGGGAGGATGTCAGTGTTGAGGAAAAAGGGAAATATTTATTTAGGATTGATTGATCCTTGATCACTAGACAAGGACACACTCATAGTATACTACAAAGGTGGTGGGATGTCGACTGGATAGGTTGCAACCGATTCCTACGCATGCCCTATACATAAACTATTTATGGTATATTGGGGGTCTGTCAGTGTCTGGAATTAAGGAAACTAGCTAGGATATGTTGGGAACTGTTGTTGGAAATGATTGGATGGACTTATTTGGAAAACACGGATATGCACATTTATGTGTACTCTTTGTGGATATATTGAAGGGAAGATATGAACACTTAGTGACAACATGACAATTAGTGATGATATTAACCCTTATGGATGATATGGACATTTAGTGATGGTATAGACCTTTATTAAAGTTATAAATTAGGGGAGCTTAAATGTTAGGTGAACTTAGACATTAGACGAACTTAAAAAATAGGTGAACCTAGATGTCAGTTGAACCTAGACATTAAGCTAACCTAGTTGTCAAAGAGAAGTTGAATACACTTCACTCATAATTATCCTTCATAGGATAGGGTTGTGAAGTGAAACACTTAGGAAACATATGTTATGCCCTAATTTTAACAAGGGCATAATCGTGGTGTATTGCAACAGTGGTGGGATGGCGGATGATGCGACTGCGGTAAAATCTACGTATGCCCTATATATAAACTAGTTACACTGCATCGGGAGGTTGTTAGTGTTAGTATAGGGTGGAAAGTGTTTGAAATTTAGGAATATTTAGTTAATATTAGATACGACCTAGGTAGGATTCTTTAGTATAACATTAGGATCTATTGCCTTATTATGAGTTTGAAAACAGATAGGAGACACGTATAGTCCCATATATGTAATCCTAACTGTTAAATTGAACTCATTTGACCTTAGTTTGTATGACTTACGTTGTAAATGGTAGTAACATATTTCTAAACATCCTCAGAAACATGCCGCTGCGCTGTCGCAACGGAGACAACACAAACAACAATGATGATGTTAACAACAACAATGCCAATACCGGCATGCAAGAGTTAGCAAACCTCATCACTAGGTTGGTGACCCAACTGGATCAAGCCAACCAAACTCTCAACCAGAACAGGGGTGATGCAAACCCTCCTATTTTCACTTTTAAGCACTTTAACTTTAGTAACCCGACGAAATTCATGGGTGCTGAGGGAGCCACTTGTCTATTGCAGTGGTTTGGGAGTATCGAAAACACCTTCATCAATAGTGTCTGTCCTGAGAATTTGAAGTTGCGCTATGCCACCAGTGTTTTCCAAAAGAGAGCACTAACATGGTTAAATGGCAAGAAGCGAACTAGGGGAGTTGTTGCAGCCCTAGCACTGACTTGGACTGATGTTAAAACACTGATGACCACAGAATTCTGTCCTCGTAGTGAGATGAGGCAACTGGAAGCTGAGTTCTGGGAACTCAAGCAGGATAGCGGTGAGAACTTGATCTAAAATTTCCGCTTTCATCAGCTGAGGTCATTAGTACCTCATCTCGTGACACCATTGGAGAGAGCTATAGAGAAATACATAGACGGTCTACCAATGCAGATTCAAGACATTGTCTTTGGTAGCAACCCTACCACTTGGAAGCTGCAATTCGTCAGTCTGCTACACTGACGGATAACAATGTGAAAGCCGGAACACTTACACGGAAGGGAACAAAGAAGACTGAAGTGAAGACGGCTGCAAAGGAGACTTAACTGAAGTCAATACTGAACCGGCTAGCTCGTCCAAAAGCAACAGTCGAAAGCGAAAGACCAGAAGTTTTGCTGTTACTACTCCTGCTGCTCAAGCTACTCACCAATCATCAACCAACTTTAACAACATAACTTATCTTGGAGTAAACTCACAATGCAATGTCTGCAGATATCATCATGCTCCTAACTTACCCTACCGTGTTTGCAACAACCACAGTAAGTATGGACATTTTGCTAATACATGTAGGAGTGCACCACAAGCACAACGGATGCAACCTGTAGCGTTTGCATTACCTGCTCCACCGACACAACCACTACAAGTCATACCATTTCGTCCTGCACCTATACAAGCAAGAGCCTGTTATAAGTGCGGTGATGTTGCTCATTTCAGAAACCAGTGCCCAAGACTGACGGGTAACTACCAGAGTGTGGCAAGAGGCAGAGCTTTTTAATTGAATGCTCCAGCAGCTCAAGCCAACCAGGATGTTGTTCATGGTACATTTCTGATTAACAACACTTATGCATCTATTTTATTTGATTCTGGTGCTGATAGAAGTTTCGTTTCATGTGTGTTTGAATGTATACTTGGTAGAACACGTACTCAATTAGACAAACCATTCAACGTAGAGGTGGCTGATGGAAACACTATCGATATTGACACTTTTATCATTGGATGTACCGTGAACTTAAATGATTAAGTTTTCCCAATTGATCTCATACCTATGCAACTTGATAGCTTTCATGTTATCATATGCATGGATTGGTTAGCCACCCACAAAAAAGAAATAGTTTGTCACGAGAAATTTATTCATATCCCCTTACCTTCGGGTGAAACTCAAAGAGTTTTCGGGGAAACCTCTAGCAAAGGCCTTAAGTTAATGTCATGCACGAAAGCACACAGAAACCCCTTGAAGAAATGCATAGCATTTTTAGCACATGTGGTGGAGAAGGAGCAAAGCAAGAGCATACAAGATCTTCCAGTGATACAAGATTTTCCTGAAGTATTTCCAAAAGATTTTCCGGGGATTTCACCAGAGCGTCAAGTAGAATTTCGAACTGACTTAGTACCTGGTACGAACCCAGTCGCCAAAGCTCCTTACAGACTTATGCCTTCGGAGGTACAAGAATTGGTGAATCAATTACAAGAATTGTCTGATAAATGATTCATTCGCCCAAGCCATTCACCATGGGGTGCACCGGTCCTATTTGTTACGAATAAGGACTGGTCATTCCGAATGTGCATATATTACAACGAATTGAATAAACTTACCATCAAGAACCGATACCCACTGCCACGCATCGATGATCTGTTCGATCAACTTTAAGGCTCGTCATGGTTTTCGAAGATTGACCTTCTGTAACATCAGTGCCGGAACCGTCACCGGAACAGTGATCTCTGCAGTACATGAACAGTAAATCATGTACGTATTTCAGTTAACAATTGTATATCATTTTCATTGCATGTTATCAAATCACAATTCAGATTCAATTCAGAAAAACAAAGTTCAGAACAATGGTTCTTGAGTCAGATAATTAGCTGACAACACAGAACCATCATGTGATTATTCGTTAGGATTTATCATGTATAAACGTATGTGAGGCCTTATAGAACAAAACACAGGAATATTGTTAGGTGAATGCTAAATCGACGGGTTATTCGTATAGGTGACGATCTGTACGAATATATCTGAAAGTTTAATGTTCTGAATGATATTCTATAACTAGAAAACAAGTTTGAAAAGTATATTTATCGCCGTGTTCGTACGGGTGACGATTCGAACAAATACGCGCGACGACCGTACATTTCGATTTAAACAGTGAATTAATATTTTTCTAAATTTAATAAACAAGAAGATATTATTTAATTTATTAGAATCAAAACCTGGAATACTTAAATGATTTCTATTTTTAAAAATTGTGTCGTTTCGTCGCGAAAACTACGCGAAATGGTATTTTACGCGAAACCGACCGAGACCGAACAAGCGGGTATTTTTCCCACAATTAATGAGGACATTAAATGCCTCAACCACCACCACCCTCTCCTCTTTCCCTCTCATTCACGTCCAAACCCTTTCTCTCTCTAAAAGGTTTTCTCTCAAGTTCTCTCTACAAGATCGTGGTCATCTCGTGCCGGATCCAAGCTTATTTGGTGTCAAAACGATCGTCACACTACAAGGATCGAGGAAGTACAAGAATTTCACGAGGTTACCCACTGATTTTAAGGTAAAGCTTTGATTATGTTCGGTTTTAGGGGTGTCACGAAACCCTCTTTGTTGATGCTTTTTAATAAGTCTAAATGTTCATGAAACACATGGATATGCACATAGGAGTGGATAGATTGTTGTTGTAACAGGTTTAGCTCCTTAGGTGGAAGATGATGATGTCTAAAGAGTTACAGGTTCGTGAACAAACCTACGGCCGAACCCTCATGGTGAGGAAGAACCCTAAGCGAACCAAGCATTAGGTAGCCGAACCTAGTATCTTCTCTGGCCGAACCCTGTACCGAACCTGTCGAGACAGGATGAATGCCTGTAACGAACCTGGAGGGTCTGAGTCACGAACCCTGCACAAATCAGTCACGAACCCTGCGACTCTTGACCACCGAACCTTTTTGTCAGCCTAACCCTAGCCCCGAACCTTGTAGTATTCAAATCAGTCGAACCTGTTTAATTGGAAAGGGACGCGAACCTTGCATGGCAGAACCCTGGCCATGCAGACTTGAATAGCTACGAACCTTAAGATCACCGAACCCTATTACTGAACCCTGGGTGTGCAGCGAACCATAGTTTCAGACGAACCATATGTTGTTAGCCGAACCCTACATGTTGCCAACTGAGCCGAACCTTAGGACCACTTGTGGGTTGGACGAACCTAAGCTAAAAAGGTTCGCTGCCCTGGGAATGTTGAACCTAGAGAGCCATTAAAATCTTTAGTTTTTATGATACTTAGGGCTTGTATATGTAAACATGATTGGGTTATTAAATTTATGTGTGTGCATGGGAAGTATAAGGAACATGCAAGTTGTACAAACTTATGTTATGGTGGGCTAGAGAAATCATGAAGGTTCATTATGTTATAATAATGTTTCTTAGTTGGTGAACCCCTAAGAAAATGGTTATAAGTCATGGGAATCAAAAACGAAAGTTGGATGACCAATTGGGAATCAAAGATCTTCATTTGGGCTTAAATGGGCCCAATGGGACTTGATTAAGTCCATCATATGTTAAACGTTTAAATTAAATTTAAATGATGATGTTTTTATTATAGAATTGGAAGTTTGTGAAGGTATTCAATTAAAGTTAATAATTTTCTAAAATCTTGTTTAATTTGAAATATAATTTATAAATGTCATTGGTTTCTTTTACGTTAAATTTGTTATAAAAGTTTGTTGTAATATCATTGATTGAGATTTTGTTATAAAATGGGCAATGTAATTGTCTGGATTTTAAACATAACACAAAGGAAACTCTGTCGAAATTTCTAAAAATGTAAAGCTAAGTTATTACAACTAACTATCGGATTTGGGATCAAAAAGGGTAACTGAGTAGGTTAGATTTTAGATACACATAGTACTAAGACACATAGTTGCACACACAACAAGACCCGAACATAGGCACAACGACTATTACGCATACTTATTATATTCGAATTCTTATAAAATAACTCAGGAACTGAAGATACTTAGCCTACAAACAAGAGTGCGCATTCGGTGATAGTACATTAGGCATCAACACAAGTGAGTTCATTGCCCCTTTTCTAACATTTTTGTTTTAAAACGCGGGGCTGAGAAGCATGCGTAAACTGTTTATTAAATTGTTTACTTAAATGCTTTCAACTTTATATGTTTACATATATAAATGTTATCCCAGACCATGTCTAGGAAGATTTTATGCAGGTTTACTAACTGATTACTTATAAATTAAGTGAATAATCGGTTTAAACTAAAACATTTCAACAGATCAAAACATTTCAAACGAATCAAATCAAACATTTTGACAAAACAAGTGTGTGAGTTCAAGGAATCAAATGAAACATTTTGACGAATCAAATGGGTGATTTCAAGGAATCAAACGAAACATTTTGACGAATCAAATGGGTGACTTCAATGAATCAAACGAAACATTTTGACGAAACAAGTGTGGGATTTCAACGAATCAAACGAAACAATCTTTGCAAAGACAACATTCAATGTTCTACAAATCAAGTGTTTGTTGAACAATGATTCAAGTGTACAATTGATCAATGAATCTAGTATTCTAGGATCAACGAATCAAGTACATCTTGTAACAGAATCAGACGAATCAATAAAACATTTTCAAGGGAAAGCCTGGGAAATATCAGAGATAACATATGCCAAAACAGACGAAACAAAAACCCTACATTTCAAGAAGTCCTAGCTAGACCGTTTGATTTGTAGGTCGTATGTTTGAGAATATTTACAGATTCCCTAACTACTAAGTACCTAGATTGACAGACTAGTCTACTCGAGTTTGACCAAGGCCCCAATCATTTGGACTTAGATTTTATTAAATGTTTATTTATTCATTTACTTAAACATTTATAACTGTTTATACAATTACTGTGGTTGATCATATTATGTGATGAACTTATGAAATCAGTATGGATTTCAAATGAATGTAATTACAGGGACAACAAACAGAAGAACTTATGGGTTTGTGTTAAGGGTAAAAATGCTAAATTATCATTAATAGCAATGTCATATGCGTATTAGTATGTGGTGGGATGTTGGCTAGGGCTTGTCCCTTACATATGCCCTATATATAAGCATACCGATGTGGATATTACATGTGGTGTTAATGAGGTTAGGGTCTTTACCAAAGGAGGCTTTCAAATCATTTTCAATTACTAAAACTATATGAACTCACCAACCATGTGTTGACTTGATCTTTTTGCATGACTTCTCAGGTGACGAACAGGTTAATTAAGAAGTCATTTCTTTTGGACTAGGACTTCAGATAGAAGACTTAGTATTTTGGACCTTCATACTTTTGAAGACATCATTATGCAAATTGTTTTGTATATCTTGTGTAAATACAAGATAGTCATTTTATGATGTTTACAATAGATTTACATTGTTAAATTATAAACGATACTGATGTAATTTAACTTTGTAATTCTATTATATTTAGCATTTCTCAGTTATATCATATGCAATGTAAACAATCTGATCACTTTCGATTATCACTCACGATATCGTGCCCCGGGAACCTTCCGCCCGACGGGGACTCCGATCCTACCCCGCCGGCTCGGGGTGTGACACCTTCGGTCTAGGTATCATCAGCTTCGTGTACAAGAAGGTGATATTCCCAAGACGGATTTTAGAACAAGATATGGCCACTATGAGTTTTCGGTAATGCCCTTCGGCTTTACCAATGAACCTGCGGTTTTCATGGATCTCATGAACCGAGTTTGCATGCCATACTTGGATAAGTTTGTAATTTTGTTAATAGATGATATATTGATATACTCCAAGAGCAAAGAAGAACACAAACAACACCTTAAGTTGATTCTAGAGATCTTGAGAAAAGAACAATTGTACGCCAAATTCTCCAAGTGTGAATTTTGGCTTAAGGAAGTTCAATTATTGGGACACATAGTCAATGAAAACAGTGTTCACTTGGACCCTGCATAGATTGAAGCTGTGAAGAATTGGAGTACACCAAAGACACCAACGGAGATTCGTTCATTCCTTGCACTTGCCGATTACTATCGGCAGTTTATTTAGAATTTCTCCAGGATTGTTGTTCCCCTCACTTCCTTGACTCAAAAGGATAAGCCTTACAAGTGGGGACCGAAGCAAGAAGAAGCATTTCAGACATTGAAGCAGAAACTTTGTCATGCTCCTGTCTTAACCTTGCCAGATGGCAACGATGACTTTGTGGTTTATTGTGATGTGTCCAACCAAGGTCTCGGATGCATTCTTATGCAACGGGGAAAGGTTGTGGCATATGCATCAACACAGTTGAAAATCCATGAGAAGAACTACACTACTCATGACTTGGAGCTTGGTGCAGTCGTGTTTTCTTTAAAGATATGGAGACACTATCTTTATGGCAGTAAGTGTGTGGTGATTACAGATCACAAGAGTTTGCAGCATATTCTTAACCAGAAGGAACTTAATATGAGACAACAGAGATGGGTTGAACTGTTAAATTATTATGACTGTGAAATTCGCTACCATCCTAGCAAAGAGAATGTAGTAGCAGATGCGCTTAGTCGCAAGAGTCATGTTCAAATCCATAGTGTCCGAGTGCACGCTAACCTCCATATTGATGTTTTGGTAGCCCAACAAACCTCATTGGCTCAAGATAGCTTACATGATGAGATGTCTTGTGGGGCTGAACTGCAATTGGAAGCAAAGGATGATGGACTGATGTACTATTTGAATCGGTTGTGGATACTGAACAGAGATGATCTTAAGATGACAATTATGAATGAAGCACATAAGTCTCGTTATTCAATTCATCCAGGTGTTGACAAGATCTATCAAGACTTTAGAGTCTTGTACTGGTGGCCTGGAATGAAGAAGGATATAGTTGAGTATGTAGCCAAATGCCTTAACTGAGCAAAAGTCAAGGCTGAACACCAGCGACCTTCAGGATTGTTAGTACAACCAGAAATACCCATGTGGAAGGGGAAGAATACATATATGGATTTTATTACCGAACTCCCACGAATCGCAAGTGGTCATGATAGCATATGGGTAATAATAGATCGGTTAACCAAATCAGCTCATTTTCTACAGATACGCGAAACTTACCCCGTACGGAAGTTACCTTGTATCAATGTAGATGAGATTGTTAGCTGGCATAGAATTCCTTTAAGCATAATATCGGATCGTGATGCTCGTTTCATGGCACGATTTTGGTAATCACTTCACGAAGCTTTTGGAACACGATTGGATTTTAGCACCGCTTATCATCCTCAAATGGATGGACGGAGCGAACGATTCAAACACTTGAAGATATGCTAAGAGCTTGTATCATTGATTTCAGAGGCAACTGGGATTGCCATTTACCAATAGTTTAGTTCTTGTATAAAAACAGTTATCATGTGAGCATAGGTATGGTGCCGTTTGAAGCTCTTTATGGTAGAAAATATCAGTCACCTATCTGTTGGACTTTGATTGGCGAATAGCAGATCACAGGTCCTGAGTTTCAAGTTGATGATAGGGTATTACTTAAGGTCTCACCATGGAAGGGCGTTGTACGATTCGGGAAGAAAGGTAAGCTTTCTCCACGTTTTGTTGTCCCTTTTAAGATTCTTGAACGAATCGTGAAGGTTGCCTAGAAGTTGGAACTTCCTTCTGAACTCAGTAATGTGCACCCAACCTTCCACGTATACAATTTGAAGAAATGCTTAGCTGATCGGGATCTTCGGGTATCACTTGATGGTATTCGCATCGATGATACCATGCACTTTGTTGAACGACTAGTCGAGATCATGGATAGTGATGTTAAGAAACTCAAGCACAGCCGGATCCCAATTGTCAAAGTACGATGGGAGTCGAAGCGTGGTCCAGAGTTCACCTGGGAACGTGAAGATCAGATGAAGCTTAAGTATCCAAACTTATTTACTACAGTTGCTCCAAGTTGAATTTCGAGACAAAATTCCCTCAACTAGGGTAGACTGTAACATCACTGTATTTCAATTATTTATTATTACACATACTTTATTGTTGATAGAACAATTTATGTTGATTGAAGGCTTTGGTTTTGAATTATGATATTATCACTGGTATGCATTGATGGGAACATATATTTAATGTGCATAAACCATGGGGATGTTTAGTCTGGAATACAACTAGACTGAAGCACAGTGTTTATTGCAGTTACTTGATATGAATTGGTTAAATTGTTGTTCGTAGTAGTGTAGGATTCTATCACCAAATATAGGAAAAGGTATAGTCATGGTCTATCGAAGAGGTGGTGGGCTGGCGGCTAGATAAGTTGCGACTCACTCCTGCGTATGGCCTGTACATTTTAATGATTATGACGGTGTTAGGATTTGGTGAGGAGAATTTGAGGTTAGTTATGGCTTTGAATAAAGGTTTAAGGTTTGTCACTAAACATAGTCATGGACACATGGTCATGGTTTATCGAAATGGTGGTGGGCTGGTGTAATATTAGTGTCCAAAGCATAGTCGGAACAGTAACTTGTACAGTAGATGAGGTACAAAACTATGTGTATTGTTTGTTATTTAATGTTCAATACAAAACTATTACGAATCTATTTCAGAAACATGTTATGAAACCATGGTGTTAACAGTCAGAATCATGTCTGAAAATACGAATCTATTATGTGCATGGTAGTTAGGATTTTATTATGTATAGACGTATGTGAGAATGTACAGAACAAAATGATAATGGACGTCGTTATGTGAATATTAAACTGATGGAGTATTCGTGAGGGTGGTGATTCGCACAAATATATCTGTGAGTTTAACGTTCTGAATGATGTCTAATAATTAGATAATCAAATAGGAAAGTACAGTTGTTGCCGTGTTCGTACGAGTGACGATCTGTACGAATACACGCGAAAACCGTACGATTTAATGAAACAGTTAAATTAAATGTTTTCAAAATTTTAAAAATAAACAAAAGATATTTAGTTAATTTACTACGAATTACCACCTTAAATATTTAGAAAACCTTAATTTTAAATATCATATCGTCTCGTTACGAGAAAACCGAAACCGAAACGTCTACGTGAAACCGAACGAGCCAGAACACACCCGAATGTTAAAAGACTTTAATATGGCATTAAATGCCATTTACCATCCTCACCTACTCATTCTCTCACTAAATTACGTCACCCTCTCTCTAACTTTTTCTCTCACTAGAAATCTCATATTTCTCACTCAAGTCTGCACCAAATCAAGCGATTTTGGTGTCAAAACGACTGCAGCAACGTGTAGATCGTGAAAAGACGAAGAAATCGAGCTGAGAATCAACGAATTTGAGGTAAAATCGACCAAGAAAACCCTGTTTTTGTGGGTTTGGTGTATTTCGAAAACCTGCACTCATTTTAGCCAAGTTTTGATCTTCTAAACCTTACGATCTTCTACAAAAATGGTTAAGGAACTTAAGGAATATGTTAGATTGAACTCATCCATCTTCATCTGTCGATATTAGCAAGTTCGGTAGATCAAAATCGATGAGTCCTTCTAGACATTGTTAATGTCGATGGTCTCCATGTTCTGGGTCATAGGGGAGTGTCGAACTTAGTAAAACCGATAGGTTGTAGTCGATATTAGAGGCTGGTCGATACTGGTAGTGTGGACAAGCCTTGACCTGGCTTCCTATCGATTGAAGTTCACAAAGTGTTTTAAACTCTTTATACGTTTAATCCTTTGAGTTAGGAATCAATTAGGGTTAAAACACTTGGAATTCTGTCAAATGAAACAATAGAGTACAAGGTTAATATCGAAGGAGGCTCAAGGGTGGTTATCTAGGTGTTAATCGAAAAACCCTAATGACAACCATTTTAATATAAGGCCTTTCTAAACAAATAAACTAAGTGTATTTTATAAGTTCACAACACATTAACGGTTGTTGAGAAGCTATGGGTTACATTAAGATGTCAAAAACCAATAGATAGAGTTTCATTCAAATTGGTATTCAATTGGGTTGTTCAATTGAATAACTTTGTTGATAATCAATTCAAGAAGGAACAAGTAATCAAGTTGAACAACAAAGAACTATAGAGGGACTTGAAGTTAATCTAGTAAGATTAACTTAAGTTCTAACATGTTAACTTGTATTTTTCATAAAAATAACTTATGTTTTACTAAAATGTAAAGCTTTTTAACATTTAACTATAGTTTCATAAGAATCATCCTAACTGTTTTTATTAAAATATTATAAGTAAACTTAAAGGATTTTCTAAACTTAAATTATTGTAACTTAATAAGGTTTTATGGATGATGATTTCTTAAATAATTAAATCTTTAGTTATTATAAACCTGATGTAAGTAAGGTTAAATATCAAATAGTCAAGGGATAAAGAGCCATGGAGGGTACATAACTTAGAATATTTAGAGGAATTCTAGTGAAACATTAGTAAAGTCTTAAGACACTTAATTGCACACCAAGACCAAAACCCTACATACGTCAAATATAAATACCTATAGTATTCGAATCATAATAAATCAACTCAGGCGTTGAAGATACATAGTCTACAAAGAACGAGCACACATATCTTTCTTGGTTGAATCATAAGAACTGCAACACAAGTGAGTTCATTGCCCCTTTTCTAAACATTTTTGTTTTATAAATGCAGAGCCGAGAAGCATGCGTAAATTATTTTCCTTGGATTATATTTTACTTAAATGCTTTTAAATCCTATATGTTTTGTATGTATAACTGTTATCCTAGATTATGTCAAGGTAAATTTTATGCATATTTTACAAAAGGTTATCTACTTATATAATAAATGGATGATTGTTTCATGTTCGAGTAAAAATTTTGACGAATCATACAAACATTTTCAACGAATCTATTTCCAACAAATCAAATGAAACAATTTCAACGAATCAATTATTCGATGTTCAACGAACCTAGTGTTAAAAGATCAGTGAATCAAGTGTACATTTGTTCAACGAATCTAGTATTCATTGTTCAACGAAACAAGTACATTTTACAGCGAATCAAGTGAGAATCAAGAAATCATTTTCAGGGGAAGATCTGGGAAATATCAACGATAACATGCACTAACGAATCTATACGAATCAAGCAACGAATCTAGATGAAACAAAAATCCTATCTTTCAAGAAGTCCTAGCTAGACCGTTTGATTTATAGGTCACATGTTTGATGATATTTACAGAATCCCCTAACTTCTAACAACCTGTGATTGCTAGGCTAGTCCGCTTGAGTTGACCAAGGCCAAATCAATAGGACTTAGCTTTAAATTAAGTGTTTATCTATTTATTTATTTAAGCATTTAAATTAACAACTTCCACATTTTTTCACATTTGCTATGGTGTTTTTGTGTGTGTGTGACGAGCTTAAGGAATTAAGAGAATTTCCACATTTTTGACAAATCTAACGAAACTAGTGATTTGACGAATCTAACGAAACTAGCGTGATGACGAATCTCACGAAACAAGTGTGATGTTTTTGGAGAGTGAAACGCTTAATTATCATTAACAACAATATCCTATGTGGTTCGGCATGTGGTGGGCTGGCGGCTGGGCTTGACCCTACATATGCCCTATATATAAGTATACTTGACTGGATATTATAGGTGGTTGTTAGTGAGGTTAAGGTTGTCGCTTGGTCAGGTTTGTACAGGTTTTTTCAATAAAAAAACTATATGAACTTACCAACCATGTATTGACTTTGTTTTCTTGCATGACTTCTCAGGTGATGAACAAGTTTAGCTAGAAAGTTCGTACTTTTGACTAGGATGCCCAGATAGAGGACCTAGTATTTTGGATGTGCATATTTTTGAAAATCATTATAAAAAATATTTTATATATCTTGTGCATACACAAGATAGATAATTTATGATGTTGTTATTAAATTTACATTGTTAAATTATGAATGATACTGGCGTAATTTAACTTTGTAATTCTATTTCATTTAGTGTTTTCTCAATTCATATCATGTGCAATGTAAACATACTGATCACTTTGATTATCACTCGATATCGCGCCCCGAGACCTTTCCACCCGACAGGAAAGTCGATCCAGCCCACCGGCTTGTGGTGTGACAGCTGGTGGCTGGATAGGTGGTGACCGACTCCTACATATGCGCTACACATAAACATAGGTCATTTTGTTTAAATGGTTTGGCCTAGACTATAACCTAAGGACCCTTCATGTAGAGAACATAGGACATAGGAATTTACTTGCATTGTGTCTTCTGCGTTCGATCATTGCACTAACCGATGTTCTTTTGGTTGTGATCATAATGCCTCCAAGATGTCCTTAACCTCTCACAACCAGAACCAGAATCCGGAGTTGGATCCTGTCGCTGTTGCATGGGCCACTTGTTGTTACATTGTAATAGATTGCTTTCAAGTTTGTTTTGTTTAAGTTAGGAAAGGTTTGAGATAGGTTTGTGCTAGGTTTGTCTGGCCCACGAACCTATGCATTATGTTTGGTTCAAACGAACCTGTGTGTGTGCATTGTAAAGGTTCGTCCAGCGAACCTATTGGTTCGTCTGGAGAACCTATAGGTTCTTATAGGTTCGTTTGATGTTTGTATATATTTGCAGGTTTTCTGATTTTGTAGTAAGTCTTGACAGAACCTGTAATTCTCAGATTAGTGTGTATGTAACAGAACTCTGTGTTCTTGCTGTGTGCAATTGTAATTGATTTCATTATTAATGAAAAGGATATTTACAAGCATGATTGTGCTGTCTTTGATTCATATAGGTGTTATCTAGATTCTGCATAGATAAAGCTGTTAATAGAATTCAAATTACAGATCCGGAGTTGTCCACAACGGTATCAAAACAACCAAATAGATCTAAATCATTTTGGAAACTCAAGAACAGATTGGGCGATGAATTTTCTAAGAAAGAGGAGGATACAAGTGATGATGGTTATTCAATCAGGTCATCACAAAAGAATGGACAGGGTCCATTCCGGGAGACTCAACGCCGAAATGGCGGGGGTCATACCTTTTGAATACTGAAAATTTCTTTTAATTTATTGTGCAAGTTACATCCACGGGCCATATTAATAATCATTGGATTGTTGATAGTGGATGTTCCTGCCATATGACTGGTGAATTGAACTTGTTAAGAGATGTCAAGCTTGTGAAGGGGAGCTATGTGAACTTTGCTGGAGACAAAGGAGGTCAAATTACAGGGATTGGTAGTTTGACAAATGGGAAAGTTTCTTTTGACAATGTTAATTTTTTTAAAGAGTGAGCTAACAACTTGTTGAGTGTATCGCAGATTTGTGATAAAGATTACAAAGTGATGTTTGACAAAGAGAGATGTTACGTGCTCAAGCAAGGATTTAAGATTTCAGAGAAGTGGATTCTGATGACAGCTGAGCTTTGCAAGGATCTTTATGTGCTTGACATGGCAAAAGTGGAGACAATAACTAATGTGGAAACGTGCCTGGTGTCCAAAGCTACTGAACATGACACATGTTCATGGCACAGGCAGATGTGACATATACATATCCGGAAGATGAACCATCTTGTACATAAATCATTTAGTTGACGGTGTACCTGTAAAACATTTTAAACCTCCGGATGTGTGTGTCTCATGTAAAATGGGTAAACAGAAAATGAAGTCCCACAAAACAAAGAAAATTTTTTCTATTGACATGCCTCTTGAATTTCTACACATGGATCTTTTTGGACCTATCAATGTGAAAAGTATAGGTGGTGATTCTTATTGTTTTGTGGTGACTGATGACTTTTCAAGATTTTTATGGGTTACGGTTTTGAAACATAAATTAGAAACTTATGAAAAGTTTGTTTTGTTGATTAATAGGTTGGAGACATTATATAAGTTGAGGGTGAGACGTATAAGATCTGACAATAGGACTGAGTTCAAAAATCATCAAATGGAGGAATTTTGTACTTCCAAAGGCATTCAACCGCAATTTAGTGCACCATATGAGCGTCAAATGAATGGTGTTACTGAAAGAAAGAATAGGACTTTGATTGAATCTGCAAGAACGATGCTAGCGATTCTAAACTTCCCATTACTTTTTGGAGTGAAGCTGTGGCTACTACTTGTTTACCCTTAACAGAGTTTTAATTATCAAAAGACATAATAAAACTTGTTATGAATTGCTTCAGAATCGGAAGCCCAATCTGGAACACTTGGAACCTTTTGGGGCTCCTTGTACAATGCTGAAGACAGATTCAAAATTCAATTCTAAAGTTGAAGAGGGTTTTTTTCTCAGTTATAGTCTTCCAAACAAACGTGTGTTTGACAAATGTACGGGTGTTGTGGAATTATGGTATCATGTGGATATCCAACGACATACACCTATACCAAATGGGAAGGGTCCACATTGGCTTTTCGATTACAATAAGTTGTTTGAGTCTTTTAATATGTCTTCAACTGTTTATGATTATGAAATAACCTTACAAATGTTGTATAATTTGCAGAATTTAGATTAACAAGGAATTTCTCATTAACCTTAAGATGAAGCTTTTATACCACATGGGGAAGGTACTTCATAGGTTATTAATGATGATTGGTTATCAGAGGATGAAAATGAGATTTTTGAAGATGCTGTCTCGTATGATCAAGATCCAGATCAAAATATCAACAATCTTGGTCATGATGTGGTTATCCCGCAATTTCCTGTCACACATGTTCATGTCAATCATCCAATTGATCAAATTATAGGAGATCCTAGTGTAGGCGTGCAGACACATCATCAAGTTACAAAGAGGAAAGTATGTATGTTGAGTTAGAGAAAACTCATGGCGGTCAAGAGCTCTGGATGCAATCAGCATTTATTTCTCAAATAGAGCCAAAGACTGAGAATGAAGCTTTGCGTGAGCCTGCCTGGGTGGAGGCTATGCAAGTGGAATTGAATCAATTGCGCAAATTGGGGGTTTGGCATTTGGTAGATTTGCCAAAAGGAGAGAAAAAGATTGGCACGGTGGGTGCTGTGATGCAAACGACATGACGCAAATTGATTATGAGGAATTTTTTGCACACACGATTCGAAGCAATTTGGATTTTTCTTGCTTTTGTAGCCCACAAGAAGTTCAAAGTATTTCAGTTAGATGTTAAATCTGCTTTTCTGTATGGCTCTTTGAAGGAAACAGTGTACGTTTGTCAGCCACCAGGCTTTGAGGATTCTATCCATTGGGATCAGGTTTACCTTTTGGGCAAAGCACTGTATGGTCTTCATTAGGCTCCGCGTGGCTGGTATGAGACTTTATCGACTCACCTTATTGAACACATGTTTAATAGGGGTCAGATTGACAAAACTTTGTTCTTTCAGGAAAAGAGAAAGGATATTGTCCTTGTTCAGATCTATGTGGATGACATCATCTTTGGATCTACCGATGAAAAATGTGCTTGGAATTCAAAGAGGTGATGATTGATAAATTTGAGATGAGCGCAATGTCATATATAACATTCTTCCTTGGTTTACAAGTAGACCAAACTAATAGTGGGATATTCATACATCAAACTAAATATATTCAAGATGTTCTAAAACGGTTTAGCATGCTTGATTCAAAACCCATTTCAACGCCCATTCAGCCCAACCACGGGATTGAGCCTCATATTAAGGGGGAGTTGATTGATCCCACCCTTTATGGTGAAATTATTGGAAGCTTGATGTATCTGACTGCGTCAAGGCCAAATATTGCTTTTCTACAAGTATCTGTGCCAGATATCAATCTAAACCTAAGGTGTCACATCTGATAGCAGTTAAACGGATTCTTCGTTATCTAAAGGGTACACCAGACACCGGTCTGTGGTATCCTAAGGATGATAACTTAACTTTTTCTTCAATGCCTAAAATGACTCCGATTATGGAGGATGTAAGACAGATGCTAACTACACAACTGGTGGTGCACAATTCTTGGGGGAAAGACTGGTCTCTTGGCAATGTAAAAAGCAAACTTCTGTGGCTAGTTCAACTTGCGAAGCTGAGTACGTAGCTGCTGCCAGTTGTTGTTCACAAGTATTGTGGATACAACAACAAATGAGAGACTATGGTTTGAATTTTCTTAGTACCCCTATATATGTTGATAATGAGAATGCCATTGCTATTACTAAAAACCTAGTGTATCATTTGCGATCCAAACACCTTGATATCAGGTTTCATTTCATACGCGGTTGCTATGAAAAGAAACTCATTGATGTGGTGAAGATACACACAAATGACCAACGTGCAGACCTTCTCACCAAGGCCTTTGTAACATTAGTGCCGGAAACGTTACCGGAACAGTGATCTAAACAGTAACTCAGGTACTAACTATGTGAACTATTTGTATGCTATTATCATGTAATGCTTGATACTAAACTATTAAGCAATTGTTTCATCAATCTGATTAAATCTCACGGTTTAACAGTCAGAAACATATCAGACAACATTGAATTGACACACGAATGCTTGTTAATATGCTATTTTGTATAAACGTATGCGAGGTTGAACAGAACAAAACAATAACGGACGTCGTTACAGGAATGCTAGATGGACGGATTATTCGTATAGGTGACGATCTGTACGAATACATCTGAAAGTTTAACGTTCTGAATGATGTTTAATAATTAGAAAACCATATTGAATAGTGTAGTTATCGTCGTATACGTACGGGTGACGATTCGAACGAATACGCACGACGACTATAGATTCGATTCAAACCATAAATTAAATGTTTTCAGAAATTTAAAATAAACGAAAGATATTTAGATAATTTACTAGGAATCACAACCTATTTTGATTTTATAAATCCTATTTTAAAACCGAGACGTTCGTCACGAAAACGGAACGAAACGACGCTTCTACGCGAAACCGAACGTACCCGAACACACCCGAGTATTGGGAAGCATTTAAGAGAGCATTAAACTCTCTTCTTCTTCCCCAACTACCCACTCTCTCTCATATCACCGTCACTTTCTCTCTCTACACTCTATCTCCTTCCATTCTCAACCAAATCGAGTGTTTTTGGTGTCTAAACAATCACCACATCACGTAGATCATGGAAGTACAACAGATCCAAGCTTTGAACTATCGGATTCGAGGTAAAAAAGAGATATTTCTTATGAGTTTAGAGTTTGAAACCCTTGTGCGAGCCACACTTGAATACCGGTTCTAAGCACTTCAAACCTTAGGGAAAACACATCACAAGCCTTTAGAAAACTACAGGAACAAAGGGGATACACCACCTAGTGTTAGAATCTGATTTTTTTTGTGATTTGTGGCCACAAGAACTCGACAGGTCGAATGGCCCATGCCAACTCGCCGAATGGCTTGGCCGAAGCAACTCATGCCGAATGGCCATCTCCAGCCGAAGCAACCTATTTGATCGGCCTAACACCCCCTTCGGTCGGCCAGTGCTCATTCGGTCACCAAACCTCATTCAGTCGAAAGGCATTAGCCGAAGCTGCCCACAGTCGGCCCAACCCATTCGTTCGGCTCCCTCCCATGCGGCCTAGTTCATTCGATCGACACCCCCTATGGTGGCCTACCCATTCGGCCCAAGCTGTTGTCTTTCGGTCATGTTACTTCGGTCGGGTCTTGGCCCATTTGGCTCAAGACATGGGGTGGAGACTAAGCAAACTCAATTAGGGCTTGAGGTGTGTGTGTGCATGCGTGGAGTGTGTGTGTGCATGGGAAATTATTAGGGTTTTCCTAATAAGAAGCTAAACTAGTTTTAAATAAAGGTGATAAGCTAGTAAGCTTTTCATGTTAAAGATTAAGTCACCAATACTTGGCTAAACAAATGTTGAACATATATCTTGTCTATCACATGGGGTTGAAGTTAAACAAGGATTTATGCAATAACACTAAGGATTTTAACTATTACAAACATAAAGCATGAATTACAAGGAGCAAGGAAGTAACTAAGTGTGGGTGTGGATTAGGTTCCAACATCCAACACTTAGTGATTCTATGCAATCATATAACTAAATTAGAGAGTTCCTTGGAGTTCTCTAAGCTAAGTTATACACAAGGGTGATTCAAGAATCATGGGAAAGTCAAAAGCTAATACGAACCCAAAGGTTAATTGAATGAAATTAACCTAAGTCTAACAAGCTAAATTAAATTATGTTTTAATTAAATAAAACGATTTATAAATTATATACTCAAAATGTTTCAAAATGAAATAATTGATTTCTAACTAAATACTTAACCTAAATTGAATTGGTTAAAATGTCTTAATTAAACATCTTGATTACAACTAGCATAAGCCTTACATAACTAAAGTTTATATAGCAACTATTCATGGGATAATGTTTATAAGCGGGTAATACATTTAGAATAGTTAGATGAAATTCTAGCAACACATTAGTAACATAGGACACTTAGTTGCACGCAAAGACCAAGAACCCTAGATATTGTCGCACCCCGAGAAATCCCGTCCCTTCTGGGGCGCGAGCAACAACAGATTGTCAGGATCGCAGTCTCCGGTCACACAATGTTGCGAGACCTACATGTCTGGTTGCATACGTACATCCAATAACTTGGATAAAACAGTTTAGTAGAATCAGAGTTACGGAAGTAAAAAGTTTAAGTTATGAAAACAACATTGTAATTACCAGTTGCGGAAGCATAAGATTAACAGTTTTCAAAACTTAAAGAGTAGTAGTGCGGAAGCGGTTTAAGTATTTAACATTACATAACAAAACAATGTCAATCGTTATTAAATTGTCTAAGACACTAAAGCTGATGCATGGGACTCCATCCTAGCATCCTATCCTTGTGTGCGTGCCTTAGTTACCTGAGAAAACATGCGAGTTAAAGGGTCAACACAAAGGTTGGTGAGAGCACAGGTTTGTATCAGCAGTAAACATCAAAATGTTTAAAGTAAATGTTTTGCAGTTTTTATATATCATATGCGGGTTCGCAACCGAAGCTAACATGCTGCCTCCCGCTATGTCCATCCAACTAGACAATGGAAATGTTTATTGGTCAATTATGCACTGTTCCAACCTCCAGTCGGGGTGGCCATACGGCGCACAACAGTGGGGCTTGTCAGGCCCAAATAGTACTATTCAGAATTACCACGCTAAGCGCTACGCGCTATTAACGGTTCGAGATGTGTTTAATGAGGACTTATCAGTTTTGTGGATGAATGCCACACATATGTATATACGATATAAGTATGTACCAATGTACCCAAAAGTATGTATGTTGATCAAAATCAGTTGTATGCAATGTTTTCTCCCCCAAAGGTAGAAAGATAAAAAGGGGCCGTGAACTCGCCTGATAAAGTAGTTCCGGTTTATGTGGTGTTGACGACTGTGAAAGCTAGCAGTCCTGCTAGTAAGCTCCTATAATCGTATAGGTGTAAGTATGCGTTATGTGGTGTGTTGTAGTCCATACAACTGCAGGTATCGGTGTGCTCAACCGAGTGTGTGTGTGTTGACTTGTGTTGACTCTACGAATCGTTGGTGACACGGTTGTTGGGTTAAGTTGTCTTAGTGCAAGTAAGACACTAAAATGCTTCCTATGACTCAACTCATACTGTTTTCACGAAATCAAGTTTGAAAATCATAATGTTCTTGTTTCGGGAAACTTTCTATATTTAGAAAGTTCCTATTTTTGGAAAGTATGGTTATGAAATCCTATTTCATAACACTAATAACTTTAGTATGATTGTAAAAACATATGTGAACACTTAAAATAAACCGTTTGTCCATAAAATACCATTTATGCCATTTTGCCCAAACAAAGTTTCCTAAAATAGCAAGTTCTCGTTTAAAAGCTTGTTTTCACAAATCCAAGTTTTAAACATGTTAAAAACCAGTTTTAAACATGTTTCAATAATCAAAGTTTACCAAAACATTCAAAACATCAAAAGCCCTCTTTTGATTTTGAAAAGTTTCCATAAATAGTAAGTTTACACAAAATCGTGTTTTTGACAAAATCAAATATCCAAATGTGTTTCTAAACACTTCAATATGTATTTGACATCATCTAGACATGTCTAACATGTCTAGATCATCACAAATATACGACTTGCAACATAAAAGTTTCCTTTTATGGAAAGTGTACCTAAATCAGCATCGAATCAACAATAACTCATCCAAACTCAAATCTAAACAATCCTATACTCAAAAATCAGTAGATTCATATCAATATCACACAAAATCACCAACAATTTCGTGCACAATAGCCACGTGGAGTTGCATGTGGACGGATGTTCATGCATGTGGGTTTTCACCCATTGCATGTTCGATCTAACACTAGATAAACATGTAAAACTACCTTAGAAGCTAGGATTCGAGTTGTAGCAGGTGTAACAAGCCCTGGAAGTGGCTGGAGATGTCCCTTTCACGTGTTGATGGCTTCCAATACCTCCTCTTGAAGCTCCAATGGTCCAAAATCACCACAAGGAAGAAGGAGATGGTTTATCAGAGGTTGGGGTGAGTTTGGCAGATGGTTTGGTCGAGATACCGAGTACAAGCTCGGGAGAAAATGGAAAAAGATCGACTGAAAATGAAAGGGGTTGGTTTTATAAAGAAATTTGATCTGCATGGCCTTCGCGTACCGCGAAGGCCGATCAAAATGTTTCTTCGCGTATCGCGATGGGATTCGGGAGTATCGACTCCCGGTTTTCTTCGCGTACCGCGAAGACTGTCGCCAAGGTCCGTCGCGTACCGCGACAAGTCCATTTCCTTGTTTTTTGATTTCTTTGATTCGATTACGCTCGTACTCGATTCCTAACGTTTGTCCTAAATGTCTAACACATATTTAGCATATAAGCACATAAGTTCGGTTATTGTTTGATCACCAACGTTCGTGAGACTCGTGTGTGTTTCGATAATTCCTTGAATTACCTTTGATGGTTCGTGTTTGTGTGTTTACGAAGTGTTTGCACGCTTGATTAATCCTAATCAACGAATAAGGCACAATTCAATAATAATCCGAATTATTGTTTTGTGTTTGTGTTTAGTTCATCTAATTAAACTTAATTAAATGAAATGCAACAAGTATGGATGTGAAATGAGTGTTGCAATTTACCCAAAATTGTCGGGTGTCACAGATATGCTTATTATAAAGACTTATAGTATTCGAATCTCTTAAAACAACTCAAGTGTTGAAGATACTTAAGCTACAATCAACGAGGGCGCATTATCTGTGGTAATTCATACTTAGCAACACAGGTGAGTTCATTGTCCCTTTTCAAACTATTTTGAATTTTACTTCGGGACTGAGAAGCATGTTTATACATTTTAAACAGATGTTTAAATGTTTCGTAAAAGCTTTTATACTTATTCATAAGGCTAATAGTAATGCCATTACTTATTACACTTATTCTAAAAGCTAAAAGCTAAGACTTACTCTAAATGCTAACGCTTCATACATTTAACCTTCATGCGTCATGCTAATGCTACATGCTAAGACTACATGCTAATGCGATATACTTTTATACTGATTTGCTCAAAACCCTGGATGATTTTAATGTGGAAAGGATACAAAGGCTAAAACATTGAAATGCTTTTATAAACTAACTTTGAAAACTTGAATGCTCAAAGTCAGAAAGACTTCTATGCTTAATATGCTTGATACGCTTGATATGTTCGAATGCTTGAAGCGCTTGAAATGCTTTAGACTCTTGTATGCTTGATAGGCTTGAAATGCTAAGACAACAGGCTAGTATTTGTGCATGAGATACGTAAATGCTAAACTATGCTAATGCAAAGCTGGTATCTGTGCACAAGATATGTAAATGCCAGGCTATGTGAATGCTAGTATTTGTGCATGAGATACTTAAATGCTAAACTATGCTAATGCAAAGCTAGTATCTGTACACTTGGTACGTGAATGCTAAACTGTGCTAATGCAAAGCTAGTACTGTACACATGAAATACGTAAATTCTAAACTATGCTAATGCAAAGCTGGTATTTGTGCACAAGATACGTAAATGTCAGGCTATGTGAATGCAATAAACTTGTATGCTAAAGCTATCGGCTATTGTAGAACGGACCGACTTGCCTCTCAGTGGTGGCCATAGGGTGTTCTTCATAGTCAGGACTTTGAGGAGTTGACTGTTGGCCTCTCAGTTCTTCCCATACAGTGATCCCTCATTATCCATCCATGTTTTGTGATGAACGACAAGGATGATTCTTGTTTCTTTAGCTTACTTAGTGTCATCATTGGAAATCCCTTATAAAGTTCTGATATGGATTGATACTGGATTCCTTAAGGTGTTCAGTTGTCCATAAAGGTAACTCTGAAACTCGACTTGCAAATGCTATTGTGTGCATGTTGTAAACTTTTAAACAGAACGCTAAAGCTATGATGGAAATGGGATTGGATGGTAGGTAAAATGCTTAATTATCAGTAACAACACTATCATATGCAGTTTAGTATGTGGTGGGATGGAGTATGGGCGGGTTGTAGGCTCGACCCTTTCGTATGCCCTATACATAAGCATACCGAATTGGATAATACAGGTGATGTTAATGAGGTTAAGGTTGTTACTGAAAAGGTTTGCAAAAGCTATTTTTCAAATACTAAAACTATATGAACTCACCAACCATTATGTTGACTTTGTTTTCTTACGTGCTTTCTCAGGTGATGTACATGATTAAGCTAAGGCTCAGGAATGCGTGCTAGGATGCCCAGTTAGAGGACCTAGTAGTTTTTGGGAAGCACATATTTTGTGATTGTTGTGAATCACTTTTGATATCTTGTACAGTTACAAGATAGTAAACATTTGATTCTTTTGATAGGTTTACTTAGTTACATTATCAAACATTGACAATTGTAATTTAACTTTGTAATCCTAGTTTAATGCTATACTGTGCTTTAGTTATTCTCAATGTTGATGCTACGTAAACAATATGATCATCACGATTATCACTCACGATATCGCGCCCCAGGAACCTTCTGCCCTTCGGGGAAGTCGATCCAACCCGCCGGCTCGGGATGTGACAGATTGGTATCAGAGCTCAAGGTTATAAAGAATAATAGGTCATTTACTTAAAGCGGTTTGGCCTAGACTATAACTTAGGGACCCTCATGTAGAGAACATAGGATTTATGCTTGCACTGTGTCTTCTTCATTCGATCACTGCACTAACCAATATTCTTTTGGTTATGATCAGAATGCCGCCTAGAAGATAGCCTCCTCTGTTACCACCGCCATCGCAGTGACCTCACTAATCAACACCTACACCACCTGATTCACCACCACCGCCACCTCCTCCTCCACTCATTCCTCCTCCAAACCCGAATGCAACTCCTGCTCTCGATCCTAGTACCGTTGCTTTGGCAACATTACTTGGCAGTCAGCTGACTAACAAGCTGAAGGATGTTATCCCAGAGATGATCAACAGGATTCAAGGTCATGGTAACAATTCTGGGCAAACTACGGGGGAAGCGAGTGGAAACACCGGCACTACTTCAGACTGTTCCTACAAATCATTCGTAGGATGCAAGCCGCCAAGCTTTAGCGGTTTTGAAGGAGCTGGTGGACTAATCAAATGGCTAGAGAAGATGGAGACCACACTAGACATTAGTGGTTGTCGAGAACACCATAAGGTTCGCTACGCTGCTGGATCTTTCAGCAAGCGGGCCTTAACATGGTGGAACTCTCAGATAAGAGCTAGAGGCAGGGAAGAAGCATTGGCTATGACTTGGGCAGATTTCAAAATCCTTCTCAGGAACGAATTCTGTCCAAAGCATGAAGTTCAAAAGCTAGAGACTGAACTGTCCACTCATGTGATGAAGGGGGCAGATCACATGACTTTCACTACTCGCTATCATGAGCTGGTAGCTTTGGTGCCGGAGATGGTGCCGACTCTGGAAAAGCTGATTGATAGATATGTGGGAGGATTATGCATTCATGGCATTGTACTGGCTGCAAACCCTGCAACTCTAGATTCAGCCATCTCCCTATCAGCTAAACTCACTGATGTAATGGTGAAATCAGGAGTTCTGAAGAAAGACTCGGGTAAAGCTAAATAAGGATTGTCAAAGAAGCCCGAACATCATCAGAAGAAGAAACAAAAGGTCGTCAAGAACTATGTGATGGCCACCCTCTGAGACAAGCTCCTGCAGTACCTACTAATGCTACACCCAAACACTTTGTTGGAGTGAATCCTCAGTGTGCACAATGCAAATTTCACCATCCTGCTGCTGTGAAGTGTAGAAGCTGCAATAGCTGTGGCCGACTAGGCCACTGGGCTGAGCAAGCTGTATCGGGATCAGTTTGTCATTGTCTTCATTGATGACATACTGATCTGTTCTAAAAGAAAAGCAGAGCATGAACAGCACCTCAGGAAGATCTTGGAGCTGCTAAAGGAAGAGAAGCTTTATGCCAAATTCTCTAAGTGTGAATTTTGGCTAAGAGAAGTTCAATTCCTGGGTCACGTAGTCAACATTGAGGGAATACACGTAGACCCTGCCAAGATTGAAGCAATAAAGAACTGGGATACTCCGAAGACACCGACGGGGATACGGTCCTTTCTAGGCTTAGCAGGCTATTATAGAAGGTTTATCTCAAACTTTTCTAAGATAGCCCTGCCGCTCACCAAGTTAACACAGAAAAGCGAGCCGTTTGATAGGGAACAGAAGCAAGAAGACGCCTTTCAGACTTTGAAGCAAAAGCTATGTGATGCTCCGATCTTATCTCTCCCAGAAGGTTGTGATGACTTTGTAGTGTAGTGTGATGCATCCCATCAGGGACTCGGCTGTGTACTAATGCAACGGGACAAAGTCATTGCGTATGCCTTGAGACAACTAAAGATTCATGAGAAGAACCTCACCACTCATGATCTGGAACTGGGAGCAGTTGTATTCAAATTGAAGATTCGGAGACATTACTTATGTGGCACCAAGTGTACTATATTTACTGATCACAAGAGTCTGCATCATATATTCGATCAGAAAGAACTGAACATGCGACAGCGACGTTGGGTAGAACTTCTAAATGATTACGATTGTGTAATCAGGTACCATCCGGGCAAGGCAAACGTTGTATCTGATGCCTTGAGTCGGAAGGAACGTGTCAAACCCTTGCTTGTAAGAGCAATGTGAATGATTGTGCAGACAAGCTTACGCGACAAAATTATTCAAGCACAACAAGAGGCAGTTGAACGAGGAAACCTGAAGAAAGAACTGGATTGTGGAGCAGAAAAGTAATTTGAAACAAAGCCTGATGGAGTCATCTACTACAAGGATCGTGTATGGATTCCTGCAGTGGATGAATTGAGAAAGCTTACCTTTGATGAAGCACACAAAACCAAGTACTCTGTGCATCCGGGCGCTAATAAAATGTACCAAGACTTACGGGGATTTTACTGGTGCCGGGTATGAAGAAAGACATAGCCGTATATTGGTCGATGCCTTATGTGTGCAAAAGTGAAGGCGGAACACCAGAAAACCGTCAGGTTTATTCGAACAGCCGGAGATTCCGCTTTGGAAGTGGGAACAAATAGCTATGGACTTTATTACCAAGCTACCCCGCACTTCTAGTGGTCATGATACTATTTGGGTTATCGTTGATCGATTAACCAAATCTGCTCATTTCTTGCGAATGCGTGAGACCTACACGATGGATAAACTGACAAGGCTATACATCAACGAGATAGTGGTACGTCACGGTGTGCCATTGACTATCATTTCAGATAGAGACAACAGATTCACATCAAGATTCTGGCAATCATTGCAGAAATCTCTAGGGACGCACTTAAATCTGAGTACCGCTTACCATCCACAAACGAACGGTCAGAGCGATCGTACGATACAGACCCTGGAGGACATGTTGAGAACTTGTGTTTTAGATTTTGGTGGGAATTGGGGCTCTCATTTGCCACTTATCGAATTCTCCTACAACAACAGTTAACATAGCAGCATCGGATGTGCACCGTTCGAGGCTCTTTATGGTCGAAAATGTCGATCGCTGATTTGTTGGACTGAAGTGGGAGATGATCGAATAACTGAGGCAGAGCTTATTCAAGAAAACTACCGATAAGATTACTCAGATTCAACAAAGGCTACAAGCAACCTGAAGCAGGCAAAAGAGCAATGCCGACAAACGGCACAATCCATTGGAATTCCAAGTGGGAGACCGCGTCATGTTAAAGGTATCCCCATGGAAAGGCGTATTCCGTTTTGGAAAGAAAGGCAAATTAGCACCATGATACGTGGGACCGTTCGAGATCATTAAATGTATCGGTTCTGTGGCGTACATACTAAGATTACCAGATGAACTTATTGGTGTGCATGACATGTTTCACGTCCCGGACGGCGGCGCGACGGCTGGCTGATCTTGCAGGATCGCAGTCTCCGGTCACACTGTGTTGCGAGACCTGCATGTCTGGTTTCATACGTACATCCATTTACTTGGATAAAATAGTTTTGAAAAATCAGAGTTGCGGAAGTTTAATAATATCAAGATAGATGAAGTTCATAATTTGCGGAAGCGTTACATAAAAGTTTTCAAAACAACATAGGTTTATTGTTTGCGGAAGCGATTAAAGATGTCTAAGCAATACATGGCATAACAAAATGATAACAAAAGTTTAATAAACTAAGACTCTTAAACAGATGCATGCAACTCCAGCCTAGCTTCCTATTCCTTGTGCGCGTGCCTTAGTTACCTGAGAAAACATGTGAGTAAAGGGTCAACACAAAGGTTTATGTCAGCAATAAACATCAAATGTTTAAAGTAAATGTTATGCAGGTCTACATTTCAATACAATGCAATATCCATTGATAGCTAGTCAATATGAGTTATACCATATGCGGGTTCGCAACCGAAGCTAACATGCTGCCTCCCGCCATATCCATCCAAGATATGGCAATGTTGTTGGTCAATTATGCACTGTTCCGACCTCCAGTCAGGGTGGCCATACAGCTCGCAACAGTAGGGCTTGTCAGGCCAAATAGTACTATTCAGAATTACCACGCTAAGCGCAACGCGCTATTAACGGTTCGAGGTGTGTTTAATGAGGACTTATCAGTTTGTGGATGAATGCCACACATATGCATATACGATATTTGCATGTACAAAGTAACCAAAAGTATGTTGTTCAAAAACAGTTGAATGCTATATTTTCTCCCCCAAAGGTAGAAAATATAAAAAGGGGCCGTGAACTCACCTGTTACAGCAGTCCCGGTGTGTTTGTGTGTTCGCGTCTTGCGAAAGCTAGCACCTGCTAGTATGCACCTATAACCATATAGGTGTGAGTATGTGTTTCGTGGTGTGTTGTAACCCATACAACTCCAAGTGTCTGTGTGCTCAACCGAGTGCGTGTGTTGACTAGTGAGACTCAACGAATCGTTGGTGACATGATGGTTGTGTTATGACCATCCAATGTGTCACAAGCACAAGTAGGACACTTATATGCTTCCTATGACTCTAATCATACAAGTTTCCATTTTTAGAAAGTTTCCAATTTAGGAAAGTGTGGTTATGAAATCCCATTTCATTAAGTTAACACTTCTAATGTGTTTGTAAAATACGTTTAAACCCTTAAAACATGTCGTTTGCGCATAAATCACCATTTATGCCGTTTTGCCCAAATGAAGTTTCCTTATTTGGAAAGTATCCGTTTAAAAACTCGTTTTCACAAATCAAAGTTTCCAATATGCTTAGAAATCATTCTTAAGCATATTCCAATACTCAAAGTTCATCAAAACACTTTAAAACATCAAAAGCCCTCTTTTGATTCTTAAAAGTTTCCATATTTATCAAGTTTATTCAAAACCATGTTTTTGACAAAATCAAGCATCCAAATGTGTTTCTAAACACTCCAATATACATTTAACAACATCTAGACATGTCTAACATGTCTAGATCATTACCAATCCAAGACTTGCACATAAAAGTTTCCTTTTATGGCAAGTGTACCAAAATCATTATCAAATCAATCCTAACTTAACCAAACTCAAATCTAACATCACTAAACTATAAATCATTAAATCTAAATCAAATACACATCAAATCACCAACACATTCGAGCACAATAACTAAATGGAGTTGCATGTGGGTTTTTAACCCATTGCATGTACGATCTAACACTAGGAAAACATTTAAAACTACCTTAGACGCTCTTAAGTGGATGGATTTGATCTGGACAGAAGCTACAAGTGGCTGATGAAGAACCTCTTGCTTGTTGATGGCCTCCAAGAACTCCCTTTGGCGCTCCAATGGCTTCAATCACCAACAATGGCTTCCAATGGTGTTAACAGGGGTTGAAGCTTGATTTCAGATGGGTTTTGGTCGCAAAAGTGAGTGGGTGTTAAGAGAAAATGGGAAAGAGTTCGACTGAAAATGAAAGGGGTTGGTTTTTATAATATTTTCGATCTGCATGGCCTTCGCGTACCGCGAAGGCCGATCAAAAATCATCTTCGCGTATCGCGATGGGATTCGGGAGTCCCGACTCCCGGTTTGCTTCGCGTACAGCGAAGCCTTTCGCCAAGGGATTATCGCGTACCGCGACGGGTCCATATCCTTGTTTTTCGATTTCGATGATTCGATTTCGCTCGTACTCGATTCCTAACGTTTATCCTAAGCGTATAATGCATGTTTAGCACATAATCATATAATATCACATAAGTTTGATTGATCACCAACGTTCGTGAGACTCGTGTGTGTGTTTCGATAATTCCTCGAATTATCTTCGATAGTTTGTGTTCGTGTCTAACGAAGTGTTTGCACGCTTGCTTAATCCTAATCAACGTGTGATGCACAATTCAATAATTCCCCGAATTATTGTTTTGTGTTAGTGTTGTGTTTTGCCACACTTGGTTTCCACAACCAATGTGCAATGTACGATTCGATAGTTCCTCAAACTATCGTTTCGTAGTTGTTTGTGTTCAACTCATCTAATTAAACATAATTAAATGCAATGCAACAAGTATGAATGTGAAATGTAAAGAATGTAAGAGTCGCAATTTACCTGAAATTGCCGGTGTCACAAATGGCTTGTTCAGAATCAAAGCCACCATAGCAGACCTCATCAAATCTCTCAACTCATCAAAAGTACCTTTCCTCATGCTGAGACAATGAAGAAGTACATGAGCTAGAAACTTGTACTGTAAAGGCAACTTGCCTTTCTTGATTGAATACTCACTATACACTCCAAAATATCTGATCCTCATGAAGCATCCCTTGATACACCTTTCAGGAATCAAAGTCAGTCCTTCAGGTTCACCACCAAACTGCAATGCTCTCCTAATATCAGCTTCAGTAATCCTAATGGCTTGTCCCATCACATTAGCTTCAATCACATAAGAATCATCCACAGTAATCAACCTAGCTGGCTCTCAGAAACTCTGAATATGTGATCTATAGATGTGACATGAGTTGGAGATAGCATAATATATTCTTGATCTTCTCAAAAACCAGACAAGCACATAGATTGTGTTTATCACCCAAAGGTTAGATTTGCCATTCCTATAAACAAAACAAACACGAATTAAAAAATTAAAATTAAAAATAAAAATTCAAAAATTCAAAAATTTTCCAAGTATGAAACCAGCGAACCCCCTGTGACGAACCTAGTTTAGACGAACCTATATACACTACAAACCTGTTTAAAATTCCGAACCTTGAATATACCGCGAACCTTATGGTCAAACGAACCTTTGACCAACGAAGGTTCGGTTCAATAATTTGAAGAGCTTCGGCCCGAAAC
>SZYD01002440.1:0-78986 GCA_009363875.1 Mikania micrantha | reverse complement strand
CCCCTTATGGCAATAACTCATTAACTCTAATTACCCAATCAAAATTAAACACATGGTTTTATATTATTTTAAATCTGATGAGGGCATATTAATCTGATGAGGGCATGTTTTTAACGAGCATCCGAAAAAAAAAAAAAAAAAACCTAGTCAAGAATATAACGTAATTAACGAGCTCGGGATCGGCTTGGCTAGTTTACACTCTTAAAATGTAACCCCTATTTATTTTTACAAACAATGTAAACCCAAATTCGTTAAACCTCGTTATAAATAATTTGTTATTTTTATACTTGTTACATTTGTTTAAATACGAACATCCGAAAAAAAATAAAAAAACTTAGTCAAGACTATAACGGAATTAAAGAGAAAAACAGACGAGTAAATGGTGCAATTTTTATAAAAAATATTATAGTATAAAAAAAAATGTTATGGATGCATAAAAAAAAGGGGTAACTTTAATAATATAGCAAATTACATTAATACACTTATTCCCTTTTCTTTAAAATCAAATATATTATTTTATTATAATTTAATATGAACCATTAGATTGAAATATTAGAATTTGATTATTAAATAGAGTGTGGTTATTGGGTTATTGCTCTATCCTAGAGTTATGAATTGATCACTTCCTATATATATATAGGGAAGGGTATAAAAAATAACCCTCATCTTTTGCTACAACTATATAACACATTTCAACCAATCATAAATTTACACATAAGCTTTTCATTAAAATATTAAAAAGGGCATCCTAGTCATTTTACCTTTATAAGTTTTTTTCCCCCCATCTTTTTTAAACATTAATAACTTTTTTATAATATATTATTTTTTAAAAAAAATTGCACAATTATATTCGTCTCATTTTTGTCTTTAATTCCGTTATAGTCTCGACTAATTTTTTTTACTTTTTTTAGATGCCCTATATTTACATCATTGTAACGAGCTTAAATATAACAAATTTAATTGAAACTTTTTTAAAAATGATAAATTACAGTGATGTAATTTACATTGACGTAATTTATCGTGATGTAATTTACATTGACGTAAAATTTGGTTTCGGTTTTTTCGGTTAATTTGGTTCCGGTTCGGTTTTTTCGGTTTTTTCGGTTAATTCGGTTTCGGTTCAGTTTTTTTTTGCTTTTTACTCATCCCTAATTTATAACGAGCCTAAATACAACAAATTAGTTTGAATTGTTTTCGAACAATGATAAATTACATCACTATAATTATCATTGTTAGAGAAAAAAAATCAAAATAATGTGTTATATTACATCACTGTAATTTATCATTGTAATTATCATTGTTAGAGAAAAAGAAAAATAATGTGTTATATTAATTAAATCACTGTAATTTATCATTGTTAGAAAAAAATTTAAAATAATGTGTTATATTTATGCTCGTTATATCGATGTTAATAATTGGCAATGAGAAAAAAAATTAAAAAAAACTAGTCAACATTATAACGGGAATTAAAGAGAAAATTACATCACTGTAAATAATGTGTTTACGTCACCGTTAATTATGTCATTGTAAATTAAATTACTTTATTTGTGTTACATTACTTCATTTGTGTTACATTACTGTAATTTACCATTGTTAGAAAAAATTCTAATTAATTTGCTATCGTTAAGCTCGTTACAATGATGTAAATACATGACATCAAAAAAAATAAAAAAAAAAACTAGTCGAGACTATAACGAAATTAAAGAGAAAAATGAGACGAGTATAATGATGCAATTTTTAAAAAAAAAATAATATAGTATAAAAAAGTTATGAATGTTTAAAAAAAAGGGGTAAACTTTATATAAATAACAAATGTCTTAAATGCCCTTCATACTAAAGACAAAAGAATTGACACGTGGCACGATCCTATACATTTACCTTTTTCAAGTAACCATTGGATGATGGTTAATGGGTTGTAACAAAAGATGAGGGTTATCAAAAATTTCATGCCCTATATATATATATATGATACTATAAGTTTATTGTACGTAATTTTAAACACTTTAGCTTAAATTAAACAAAATGTACTAATTAATGCTCTTTATCTTTCTATATAAACTAGTTTGCCATGATAATACTCCATTCTTGCATCGAATCATTTTAACCTTTTCTTCTATTATTAGTAATATTTTTCGAAGTTCATTATACTTGTAACATGTAATGTGTCTTTTATCCTTTGAACCCGTTCACCATCCTTACTTTGATATTCGCAACTCAAATAGTATAATTTAATTTGTAATGTTCAGAATTAGGCATCGGAAAATATTGTGCTTTGATTTCTTTGTTCTTAGATATTTTTTTATGCCTCTGAATGTGACTTCTTTTTCTCTAATTTTGTTGAATTAATGGTCACAATACTAGTGGAATTCTACTTCAGTTTGTGATTTTGTAACAAAAAATAAAAGAAATATTGTTGATCGTACACGTACTATAAATGAAATATTCCAAGTGTGTGGGTCTGATCCATCTTTGTCGATCGAATTCTTCCATGCATGATCAAATTGTTTTCGTTTTTTTTTTATTACTGTCCCTTATTTTCTCGTCTCATGATCTTCAATATGTTCATAAATTCTTATTTCTTTCCATTTTTTATTGATATCTTTTTCTATCTTAATTAGATTCTAATTTGACATCTTTTTCTATCTTAATTAGATTCCAATTATGTAGCTTTCAATTTCTGAATTGTTTAAGTTGTAACAGACTAGCTTGGTCATCCTCTAGTTATATATCTAGAACCAGAGATAACTACACACCCACTACAACAAGTCAAGCCGATAGTGACGAAATCCTTTAGTGTTTTACCAGGACATTTTGTCGTTATAGGGTTTGTTATAAGCATATAACGACAACATGTTTCCATTATACTTGTCACAACCGGCCGTTTTGATTCTTTGGAACAACTCGATGAATTTAGTAGATCTTGTATGAGTGTCTAATGTTTGTGTCATACTGCACACGTCGTTTGTATGGAGACCTGTGACAAAATGTCGTCATCATAAATAAGTAAAAAGAACATTTATTAAATTGATTTTTACATATAACAATGATATGGTGTCTCCATATGTAAATAAATAAAAGAAAATCAAACAATTAAATTTATTTAGACTTATAGTCATGTTGTCAGAAATAAATAAGAAATACGTTGTTTCTTAAATTAATTTATGTATTTAACAACGACATACATATTTATACATACATCTACATAATTACCTATGATGTTATTTATTAATAAATAAAAATTATTAGTTAAATTAGCAATTACCTATATGACGATATTTAGTTATATGCATGTGTACATGTGTGTGTATTTGACATCAAAACATCCATACACATACATATACACAATAAATGCATATAGATGCACACACATATACATATCTATACACATACATAGTTATACACAACCGCATACATATACATGTATAGGCATACATGTATTCATACACACACTCATACATATACATACACCCAACAGCTACACGACACACACATAAACATACACATAGTTATACACAATACATCCGTATACATACACATGCACACACATATATGTAGTTACACATAATATATCTAAACATATACATAAACATATGCACATACATGTATCCATACACATATATACGCTTAGTCGCATACGCATACACACATATATTATATTACTAGGTTAATAAACCGTGTCTTACACGGGTTGAGTAAAAATCACTTATATAATTCATAAATATATGAAATAAGAAATTAGAAAAAAAAAAACATACCACTTCTAAATAAGAACATCAAATTAAATATATAATGTAACAGTTATAAGTAAATCATAAATATCTAAATATTTCTTTATACACCATATTAATTGTTCATAACTTTTCCTTCTGTATCTAATATTAGTAATTTAATCTCATCCCTACTCTTGACTCTTGATAATGCCATATAAAATTGTTTATGGTTGAAGACTGGTTGTCTCAAATACAATCCAACTCTTGGTAGTTATTGTCCTTGGCTTTTATTAATAGTCATCGCAAAACATACTAAAATTGAAATTTGTCTTATCTGAAACTTGAATGAAATATTCTTGTCTGAACGTATCATATTAATCCTTGGAATAAATACACGATAACCAATATGTGGCTAAAAATAGAACAATAAATATTTTAATTATAATTTAATTTTAATATATAAGTAAGATACAATTTAGATTTAAAATAATATTTACTATTATGCTTATAATTCGAGTTATCATCCATGATGGACACTTTGAAAGATAAACATTGAGCATTTGATCTTTTCGACATATTCTTAAACATTCACATGATAATTAATTAAAGAAATGATGATGAAATTAACAAAATAAATAACATGTTGATTGTATAGTGTATTATGTATACTATAATTAAAGTATAAAATAAAATAAATTAAATAATGAATCATTTATTTTTATAGCTTATAATGAGATGTGGTTTTTTTTGAACGGTTTAAGGATGAACAACTAATTTAAACCCAAACGGGCACACATCCAAGGGCAGGCTCAGTCGTCACCCTTCACCCACCAGATAAGCGGGAATTGGGTAAATTCGTAAAACCTCTCGGCTCAGGCTTGAACCCCTAACCTCAATTAGGTGCAGCTTCTCCTGTTATTTGCAATACCGCTAGGCTATTGTATGTAAAAAGTTGAATACCGTTTTATAATTTATTAGGATTTTTGGAATTCTTGGTATGTAATTGTGTAGGATCGGTTTGCTTAATCAAAACAACACTTCACAAGTATTTCTTTCTATACTCTAACAGATGCGGAATGTTCTGTTAGATTAATCTCTCAAACACTCAAATGACAAAGTAATAATCTTTGAACGAAAATAAGAACACAAGAATAATTTCAAGCTCAAGGATATATTTCTCTCAAAGTAATAAGCGTACAAGCACAAGCACACATGCTTAAAGCAACATACAATGGGAGGTTATATAGCCGAGGCTACAACCGTATACACTTAGGAATACAAGTTGGGTATACTAGACAATACATAAAGTAAAGCTTATTCTAGTATGTTGAGTGTCTTAACAGGCTAAGACACTCAGTCATCATCATTATATTAATAGATATTGACTTTACAAAGTACTAATAAAATACAAAAGACATTTAATGTTGTTGATCTTCAAGGCTTCAGATGATCTTTTGCATTTAATGCAGCATGGGAGAAGTAAGGTGTTTGTCTGACTAATTACATGTTGTCTTTATCTTTACTCAGACCAGCATGTCTTGTGTTAGTCCCTTTTGTCTTTGAAAGCGCTCAGCTATAGTCTTTGATTTAGGAATCTTTTTGGAAGTCTTTGTCAGCAGAGAAATGTCTTCGGAAGCTTTTGTTCTTCAGAAGCAACTTCTGAAGCTTTGAATCTACTAGATGCTGATCCTTCCGAAGCAGTTGTCTTGTACACCTTTCGGTAGGAGTAAGTTATCCTTCGGAAGTAATGTTGCTTCCGAAGAGTAACTTCTTCCTTCCGAAGAGTATTAGTCTTTGTAGCACTTATACTTAGACAAAATAAAAATTTTGGTGAGCATAAGCCTTTATTAGTCTTTACAGTCTCCCCCTAGGCTGATGCTACCAAAACTTCCTATGGAATCCTCCTTACTTTCTTTTCTCCCCTCAGGACCTGAGCTCTTGCCTTTGCCCATCTGACTGCTTGCCTCCCTTCTTGTCCTTCGTCTGGATTTTCAAGAGGAAGCTTCTCCAGATCAAAGACAAAGGGTGCAGCCAACACAAACAACTGCACCAAATTCACAACCTTTATTCCTCCATTGCTCAGAGTGAGAGTAAACTCTTTGTGAAGTCTACTGTAGCTCCACTTTACAACAGGGACATAGGTATGATGGTGTTGTAGATCATATAGATCCTTTGGATGATCTTTGGGCATTGAAGCTCCTGGTTTGGCCTTTGATCCTGGGGGAGGTGATTCTGGCTCAGAGTCAGAGGAGATAGCAGATGTTCTCTTTTTCCTTCTGGCTATGCTCTTTTTTCTTGTAAATCTTGGTCTGGCTTGAGCAGTAGCTTGACTCCTCTGATCTCTGGCTTGTTGGTCTTCCACACTAGACCCTACTGCTGCACTTGTTTTTGCAGTAGGCTGTGAACCAACATCCTCAGTCACTGAGGGTTCAGTTCTCCTCTCATCGGCCTGTGTCTGTCTCTCAGGGTCAGGGATTTGAGATGGTAGTTTCCCTGCAGTCTTTGTATCCTTGAACACTGAAGAGATTGGCATGTTGTCCATAGAGGGACTTGATGGAGGAGATGGTTGTTCTTCCTTACGGTTGATAGGAAACATGTTGGGGAACATGGCTTTTGTTGCTTCCCCACACATGACTTCCTCACCCTGTCTTATTCCTGTTCCAGAGAGGGGGAATTCTATTCTTACCCCTTCCCCTTCCCCTAAGCCTAAGCCTCTTATTAGGCTTGCCTTTTGAGCCCTTATTTGCTCAATTGGAAGTAACTCACCTCTGGCAATTTTAGCCTTGATATCTCTGATATGCATATCCATGGTTGAGTTCTTCATAGGGCCTAGCTGCCGAGCATGGAAGCCATATTCCAGGAGAAAGGCCTTGTTCTTGTCTCTGTAGGCCTTCTCCTTTTGCTTCTTTGTAAGGACAGTTTGAGCCTTGGATGCAGCAGCAGCCTGTTCTTGCTGCTGCACCTTGTCCAGCTCGGCAGCCAATCTAGGCACCGACCAGAGAAATACCTCATCAAAATTATATCTTTTTTTTCAAGAAGAGCACAGAGTCTGATGTGCTCTTCATTCACAAAAGTGTCTGGTCGGCCCTTCATCTTTTTGGGAATCCTCTCCTCTTGTTCTGCTTCCTCCTCTGGGGTTACCTTCCTTTTTCCTTTGTCATCAGCAGTTAATTTTACCCTAGAGGCAGTGTCTCCTGTTGCCTCACCAGTTGGTTCATTGGCATTTAGCTCCTCTGTGGAGGAATCATCAATAATGACTGGGCCTTCGGAAGCAGCTGCAGCTTCGGAGTTAACCTCAGCATTCACTGTCTCCTCCAGTTGACCAATCACCTTAGATGATTCCTTATTAGTTTCCACAAGGGGCTCAGGAGAGGAGGAGAGGTCTTCGGCAGCCTTTGTCCCAGAAGGGGACACAGGTTCCATGAATATCGGTTCTTCTTGTGTAGCTTCTTCCATGGCAACCTGGGTTGCAGTCTCAGAAGGAGACTTAGTCCCAGAAGGGGACAAGTGAGTCTCAGTTTGAGACTTAGTCCCAGAAGGGGACTGAGGTTCCAAAGAGACATTTGTTGTTTGCTTTTCAGTCTCTTTGGCAACCTCCCTAGTATCCTCAGAAGAAGAAGAAGAGGAAGTAGAAGAAACTTGAAAGTAAGTGCCCAAGAAGTCATCCCATTCAGCAGTCAAAGTGACTATGGACGGGTTAACTACCTGTGCACCTTCCTCTTTTCTTGCTTCTAGTCCTGACCCTGCAGAGGGTGCATTCTCCCCCTTTTTGGTAGCATCAGGGGAGATGAATGTGGTTGTATCAGGATCAGGATGAAATTGATGTAAAGTAACCGGGGGACGCCTTTTGAGATCCAGAATAGCAGCATCTTTGTTCTGGATCTCAAGTTGCAGGGCAGCAACCTCAGCTTCTAAGGAGGCCACCCTGACTTGGAGTGTTACAACTGTATCCGTCAATTCCTGTTCTCTGGTGCCCTCATCCACATGAGTGGAATCCTTGGGCGATGGAGTACTGAGCCTAGCTCCTGCACCTCCACCACCAGAAGTGGTTTCTTGGCTCCCTGGATTCCCTTCATTGAGAAGGGCTTCAAAAAAGTCCTCCCCAACATAGGTTGCCGCAGGTGAGGTCCTATTGCCTGTACCACTGTCCTGTGGATCTTGATTAAGATCAACAGTAGTGGCAGCCTCACCTGCATTGACCCCTTCAGAACTACTGGGGCCAACCTCTGATAGAATAGGCTCTGGGTCAGGAAACCTTGCCTGTAACTGTGTCACCACTCTCATTAAGGTTTGGGTAATGGGAGAGAGTGGTTCCTCCACAGTTGCTGTAGAAGCTCCTTGAGCCTGGGTAAAAGTATGGGTGGGGGGCATTTCTGGGTGGTAAGAACCTGGAGACTTGGGAGACAGTCTCTGATCTAGTTGAGTTGCTTCAGTTAAAGCAGACCCAAGAATAGGAATATCCCTTTGAATATTCTCAGATATGTTTTGGGACATAAGCTGAGGCTTTCAGGCTGGTTAAGGGCAGCCACAGGTTCCAGAGGAAGAACCTGTGGATCAACAAGAGGTGTGGCTTTCACCTTAGGTAGGATTGTGCTCTGGGCAGTCCTTTTCACCTTTTTCTTTTTGGGATCAGTAGAAGGAGCCTGTGTAACATCTGTGCCGGAATCGTTACCGGAACAGTAAACTGTACAGTAACTTGTACAGTAACTCAGGTACAAAATTCGAGAAACTATGTTTAGACTATTGATGCATTTGATTAACACGAAACTATTAAACGATTGTCTGAATCTGACTGAAACCTTAGGGTTTAACAGTCAGAAAACAGGTCAGACAACACAGTGTTGAAACTTAAATACTTGATGTGATGTTATTTGGTGTAAACGTATGTGAGGTTAAACAAAACAAAACCTTAACAGTTATTATTACGGAATGCTAAACCGATGAATTATTCGTATAGGTGACGATCTGTACGAATGATTCTGAAAGTTTAACATTTGAAATAATGACTTAACAGTAGAAAACAAGAATCAGAAAGCCAAACCATCGACATGTTCGTTCGAATGACGATTCGAACGAATACGCACGATGGTGACGCGATCTGATGAAACGATAACGAAAACGAATAACGATACGAACGATTATTAAATTTAAAGAAATATAATGTTTCTTATTTTACAATTTTGAAACTCATCATAAAATAATTTTACTTTAACTATCTTAATTTAAATCGTGAACAAATTATCTAAACGCGAAAAATTTAACGAAACGCGTAAACTATTAAAAATTCGATATTTATTTATACGAAATGATATTTAATATAATTCCTAGTAATATTTATAAATTGTTCATCCTAAAATAATTCTTTTTAATTTATTTTCGAAAAACACGCGTTAAGTGCCGGATACGCGACGAGATTACGAACCGAGCAACCGAAACGGACCCGGGCACCACACGTGATATATAAGTGTTGAATATGAGTGAAAATCCTCATTTCATAACCACCATCTTCCTCTCTCTTCCAATTCCCGGCCAAGCACCACCACCTCCACAACCCACCTTCAAGAGACCATAACTTGCTCATTTCTAGCCCGATTTGGATGATTCTTGCGCCCACGTGTAGCCCTTGACGAGCTCTACAAGGAAGTACAACCGATCTAAAGCCAACCCCACTGGAAAAAGAGGTATGATGCTGCGAAATTTCTGAAAAATAGGGTTTTGTTGTGTGTGTGTGTGTGTGTGTCGACCGACCAGCGTACACACACCACCGGTGATCCCTTCCATTTCTACACATCGACCATAGACAACTCAACCTGATGTTTGTGAAGTCCGGCGACAGGTAGGATGATGATGATGTGCAGTTACAAGTTCACGAGACACAAACATTACCGCCGAACTTTGCAGCTCCGGCGAACCTTGGTGACCTCCAGTGACGAACCGTTGAGGGCAAGCATCATTTGGCCGAACCTTGTGCAGGTCCAACGAACCCTTCAGTGTAGACGACGAACCCTTCGGGAGTGACGAACTCTTTCATGATGAACGAACCTTGGTCGTCCACGAACTATATTGAGCAGCTGTGAAAGAACCTTCAAAACCCACGAATCTAGCACCTAAGTCGAACCAGTGGAAGTCACCCGAACCCCCGACTCCGGCGAACCCAGCTGCGAACCCTGGTGGTTCGATCCTTGAACACCATGAACACCGAACCATTTAGCCGACGAACCTTCTGTATGGATGTGACTAACCAGTACCTAGGCGAACCCTAAGATTCGTGGAACACCATCAAGAACCGAACCCTTAGACGAATTCACAGTGGGTTCGCTGCCACCCATGTAGGCCGGCTGATTATATGCGTTTCACGCCTTAACCACGATTCCCTTTTGTTTTGTCTTGGCCCAACAGTGATGTTCTTGGCCCAATAACAGCATACGGCTCATGGTGGCCCAATTTGACATGTGTAGCCCAAGTAGAGTAGATAAGCCCACCCCTTATGTTGAACAAATCCATTTAAAGCCCAATAATAATCATACAATTCCACCTTGTTAATCGTTCCATCTGATGAGGCCCAATACACACACCTGGCCCACGAATGCCTAGCCCAATATCCCTCTAATTCTCGGCCCAAAGAGCAACTACATTCGGCCCAATTAAAATGCTAAGCCCATCTATTCGGCCCATATCCTTGTCACGAGGCCCAACTAGCTCTTAGGCCCAGAGGGGTTAAATTGAAGCCCAATTACAATGTACAAGATCATCATTTGACTAAATTGTAAAAAGGGATTCATGAAGGAATAAGCACTAAGCTTTACATAAAAACAAATGACTCAATAACAACTTGTTAAGATTTCAATAGTTGTTAAGGCTAAAAGCTCAACATGAAAGCTTAAAACAATAGAAACAAAAGTGATAAAATGGAAATGAAATCCTTAACTAACAGTGAAGTTAAATGATGATCAACAACACTAAGTGCTAGCACCACTTAGAGCTAACACTAATACTTACACGAGCAACAAACTCTTACAAACATATACTTACGAACTACAACATTATGAAATCAATACAGGACCGTAAACATTACAACCAGTGCAAACAAAGAGAGCGTGCATTCTTATTCTACTTAAGTCAAGCACTTCGGACCTAAGGTGAGTTCATTTGTCCCTTTTTAAATTTATTTGTCTTACTTCGGGACTGAGAAGCATGTTAAACATTTTTATTGAAATGTTATTTAATGCTTTAAAAATAAACATGATCACTTATGATTGAAACCTTTACTTTAGGTTTGATGCTTAAAACCAATTGTTGGTTATTTGATACAATTACATGAGACTAAATGCTATTACCTGAGACTTAATTCAATTACATGAGACTTGATACAATTACATTAGACTTGATTCTACTATATGAGACTTGATGCTTATGCTACCACAATATGCTTAAACTTGGTGATTGATGCTTATGTTGCAAACTAGAAGCTCAATTTATACACTTAATGCTTAAATTAAGTGCTTAATGCTTATGTTATAAACTACATTCTTAAACTATATCCATAAAGCTTATGTTATAAACTATATTCTTAAACTACACACTCGATACTTATGCTATAAGCTATAATCTTAAACTATACTTGTAATGCTTATGCTATAAACTATATTCATAAACTAGATGCTTAATGCTATATACTAATGCTAAGTGCTAATGCAATAATGCAAATACCATATGCTTATCATGCTTAAATGCTCGAAATGCTTGAAGTGCTCATAATGCTATAAACATTGAATGCTATAAACTTATTATACAAAAGCAACGGTTTGGCCTCTCAGTGCTTGCCTCTCCGTTTGTTTAAACATTGAATGCTATAAACTTATTATGCAAAAGCAACGGTTTGGCCTCTCAGTGCTTGCCTCTCCGTTTGTTTAAACATTGAATGCTATAAACTTATTATGCAAAAGCAACGGTTTGGCCTCTCAGTGCTTGCCTCTCCGGTTGTTTAAACATTTAATGCTATAAACTTGTTATGCAAAAGCAACGGTTTGGCCTCTCAGTGCTTGCCTCACCGGGTGTTAAACTTAAAAGCTATAAACTTGATAAGCTAAAACAACGGTTCGGCCTCTCAGTGCTTGCCTCTCCGGTTGTTAAACATTGGATGCTATAAACTATTGACTATGGAAGAACAATAGTTGGTCTCTCAGTGCTTGCCTTCATGTGTTCTTCCTAGTCGGGACTTGAAGAACAATAGTTGGTCTCTCAGTGCTTGCCTTCATGTGATCTTCACAGTCGGGACTAGAAGGCACCTATTATGGTCTCTCAGTGCTTGCCATAGGGTGACCTTTATAGTCGAGACTTGAGGGGTGGACTTATGGCCTCTCAGTGCTTGCCATACAGTGATTCCTCAATGTCCACTCATGCGATAAACTTAAACATAATGCTAAAGCTATAAACGAAATGGAGGGTAGGTAAGACGCTTAATTATCATTAACAGCAATGTCCTATGCGACTTAGTATGTGGTGGGATGTTGGCTAGGGCTTGTCCCTTACATATGCCCTATATATAAGCATACCGAGTTGGATGATACAGGTGGTGTTAATGAGATTAAGGTTGTTACCTAGGGGATGCATGCTTTAGGAGTCAACATCATAAACTTTTAAACACGATGTTTGTTAAACTTATTGAAGCTAGTACATACGAATGCTATAGACTTGTAAACGTTGAAAACAGTAAACTAAAGCTATGATGAAGGATGAATCGAATGGTAGGTAAAATGCTTAATTATCATTAACAGCAATGTCCTATGCGATTTAGTATGTGGTGGGATGTTGGCTAGGGCTTGTCCCTTACATATGCCCTATATATAAGCATACCGAGTTGGATGATACAGGTGTTGTTAATGAGGTTAAGGTTTTATCAGAAGAGGTTTGCTAAAACTATTTTCAACTTATAAACCTTATGAACTCACCAACCGTTGTGTTGACTTGATCTTTTTACATGCTTTCTCAGGTAATGCACAGGAGTAAGCTTAAGCTTTTGGATTACATACTAGGATGCCAGATAGCAGACCTAGTAGACTTTTTGAGAAGCACATATTATGCTATGGATGCGATACACTTTTGATATCTTGTACAGATACAAGATATAAACATTATTCTTTTGATTAGGTTTACTTAGTTAAATTGCAGAACATTGCTATTGTAATTTAACTTTGTAATCCTATATATCATATGATTGTGCTTTAGATATTCTTAAACGTTGATGCTATGTAAACAATCTGATCTCCATGATTATCACCCGCGATATCACGCCCCGGGAACCTTCCGCCCGGTGGGGACTCCGATCCAACCCCGCCGGCTCGGGGTGTGACAGATTGGTATCAGAGCTCAAGGTTATAGAGAATAATAGGTCATTACATAAATGGTTTGGCCTAGACTATAACTTAGGGACCTTCATGTAGAGAACATAAGACTTAAGCTTGCATTATGTTTTCTGCATTCGATCACTGCACTAACCAAATTCTTTTGGTTATGATCAGAATGCCGCCTAGAAAACAACCGACCCCGGTGCCTACTACACAGACATCTGCACCGCACTCTTCAACACCATCACCACCAGATTCACCACCGCCACCTCCTCCTCCTCCACATAGTCCTCCTCCAAACCCGACTGCAACTATAGTTTTGGATCCTGCTACCATTGCTTTGGCAACGTTACTGAGTAGTCAGCTGACTAATCAGATGAAGGATATCATCCCTGAGATGATCAACAGGATTCAAAGCCATGGCAACAACTCTGGCCACACTACTGGAGAAGCTAGTGGAAACACTAGCCATACTTCAGACTGTTCCTACAAGTCATTCGTAGGATGCAAGCCACCGAGCTTTACTGGAGTTGAAGGAGCCGTTGGACTGATTCAATGGCTGGAGAAAATGGAGAATACACTGGACATAAGCAGTTGTCCGGAACACCACAAAGTTCGTTATGCAGCTGGTTCGTTTAGCAAGCGAGCGTTGACGTGGTGGAATGCGCAGATCAGAGCTAAGGGCAGGGATGAAGCAATGGCAATGCCATGGTCAGAATTCAAACTTCTTCTAAGGAATGAGTTCTGTCCGAAACATGAACTACAACAGCTAGAGGTTGAGCTCTCGAACCATGTGATGAAGGGAGCCGATCACATGACTTTCACCACACGCTACCATGAGCTAGTAGCCTTGGTGCCAGAGATGGTGCCAACTTTGGAAAAGCTTATTGACAGATACGTTGCTGGTTTACCCTCCTGCATACAGAGTATTGTGCTGGCTGCAAATCCTGCTACTTTGGAGTCAGCCATTGCTCTTTCAGCTAAACTTACTGGGGTAATGGTGAAGTCTGGAGTTCTGAAAGATGACACAGGGAAATCCAAAGAAACAGCAGCAAAGAAGCCCGAACACCATCAAACGAAAAAGCAAAAGGTCATTGAAAACTATGCGATGGCCACACCTCTGAGACAAGTCCCTGCTGTACCTGTCAACACTACACCCAAAAATTATGTGGGAATGCATCCTCAGTGTATGCAATGCAAATTTCATCATCCTGCTACGGTGCAATGCAGGCAATGCAACAACTGTGGCCGACTAGGTCACCGGACTCAACAATGCCGTGCTCCAGTCACACAAGCTACAAACAATGCCGCAGTAGCAATCCCTGCACCACAAAACACTGGCAATCATAACAATAACCATCGGGGATGCTATAACTGCGGGGAATTAGGTCATTTCTCCAGAGACTGCCCGAAAAGAGTACAACCAGGAGCACAAGTACCTCGGGGGAGGGCATTTAAGATCGGAGCCGCTGCAGCACGCCAAGACCCGGCGACGGGTACTGGTATGTAGTATCTCCTCACTCATAAAAATTCATTTTATTTTGATACTAATATGAATAAGAAATTATCTTATTCCTATTAGTACGATCACATGAGTATTCCATGAAATTTAGGAATACTTTTAACTCAATAGAAGCAAAGAAAGAATCCTTGGTTAATACAAATAACATGCGTAGGAAGCCATAGCTGACACTAAAGTTGTGTAACAGCTGATGCTCATAGCATTGGTTAGTTTAAACAATGAAGTGTTAGAATTACACAAGGATTAAGCAAGCCATAACCATAAGACAACTATAAGCAATAAGGCTAGCAAAACTTTGAGGTTATACGTAGGAAATCCCAAACACGACCTAGAGTTTAATCTGGGAGAGTAAGGATATCACATTGACCAAAGTTTTCCCAGTGTTATAGAAAGAGTAGTATCCGAAATAATAATTTTTAAATTTCGGGACGAAATTTCTCTAACAAGGGGAGACTGTAACATCTGTGCCGGAATCGTTACCGGAACAGTAAACTGTACAGTAACTTGTACAGTAACTCAGGTACAAAATTCGAGAAACTATGTTTAGACTATTGATGCATTTGATTAACACGAAACTATTAAACGATTGTCTGAATCTGACTGAAACCTTAGGGTTTAACAGTCAGAAAACAGGTCAGACAACACAGTGTTGAAACTTAAATACTTGATGTGATGTTATTTGGTGTAAACGTATGTGAGGTTAAACAAAACAAAACCTTAACAGTTATTATTACGGAATGCTAAACCGATGAATTATTCGTATAGGTGACGATCTGTACGAATGATTCTGAAAGTTTAACATTTGAAATAATGACTTAACAGTAGAAAACAAGAATCAGAAAGCCAAACCATCGACATGTTCGTTCGAATGACGATTCGAACGAATACGCACGATGGTGACGCGATCTGATGAAACGATAACGAAAACGAATAACGATACGAACGATTATTAAATTTAAAGAAATATAATGTTTCTTATTTTACAATTTTGAAACTCATCATAAAATAATTTTACTTTAACTATCTTAATTTAAATCGTGAACAAATTATCTAAACGCGAAAAATTTAACGAAACGCGTAAACTATTAAAAATTCGATATTTATTTATACGAAATGATATTTAATATAATTCCTAGTAATATTTATAAATTGTTCATCCTAAAATAATTCTTTTTAATTTATTTTCGAAAAACACGCGTTAAGTGCCGGATACGCGACGAGATTACGAACCGAGCAACCGAAACGGACCCGGGCACCACACGTGATATATAAGTGTTGAATATGAGTGAAAATCCTCATTTCATAACCACCATCTTCCTCTCTCTTCCAATTCCCGGCCAAGCACCACCACCTCCACAACCCACCTTCAAGAGACCATAACTTGCTCATTTCTAGCCCGATTTGGATGATTCTTGCGCCCACGTGTAGCCCTTGACGAGCTCTACAAGGAAGTACAACCGATCTAAAGCCAACCCCACTGGAAAAAGAGGTATGATGCTGCGAAATTTCTGAAAAATAGGGTTTTGTTGTGTGTGTGTGTGTGTGTGTCAACCGACCAGCGTACACACACCACCGGTGATCCCTTCCATTTCTACACATCGACCATAGACAACTCAACCTGATGTTTGTGAAGTCCGGCGACAGGTAGGATGATGATGATGTGCAGTTACAAGTTCACGAGACACAAACATTACCGCCGAACTTTGCAGCTCCGGCGAACCTTGGTGACCTCCAGTGACGAACCGTTGAGGGCAAGCATCATTTGGCCGAACCTTGTGCAGGTCCAACGAACCCTTCAGTGTAGACGACGAACCCTTCGGGAGTGACGAACTCTTTCATGATGAACGAACCTTGGTCGTCCACGAACTATATTGAGCAGCTGTGAAAGAACCTTCAAAACCCACGAATCTAGCACCTAAGTCGAACCAGTGGAAGTCACCCGAACCCCCGACTCCGGCGAACCCAGCTGCGAACCCTGGTGGTTCGATCCTTGAACACCATGAACACCGAACCATTTAGCCGACGAACCTTCTGTATGGATGTGACTAACCAGTACCTAGGCGAACCCTAAGATTCGTGGAACACCATCAAGAACCGAACCCTTAGACGAATTCACAGTGGGTTCGCTGCCACCCATGTAGGCCGGCTGATTATATGCGTTTCACGCCTTAACCACGATTCCCTTTTGTTTTGTCTTGGCCCAACAGTGATGTTCTTGGCCCAATAACAGCATACGGCTCATGGTGGCCCAATTTGACATGTGTAGCCCAAGTAGAGTAGATAAGCCCACCCCTTATGTTGAACAAATCCATTTAAAGCCCAATAATAATCATACAATTCCACCTTGTTAATCGTTCCATCTGATGAGGCCCAATACACACACCTGGCCCACGAATGCCTAGCCCAATATCCCTCTAATTCTCGGCCCAAAGAGCAACTACATTCGGCCCAATTAAAATGCTAAGCCCATCTATTCGGCCCATATCCTTGTCACGAGGCCCAACTAGCTCTTAGGCCCAGAGGGGTTAAATTGAAGCCCAATTACAATGTACAAGATCATCATTTGACTAAATTGTAAAAAGGGATTCATGAAGGAATAAGCACTAAGCTTTACATAAAAACAAATGACTCAATAACAACTTGTTAAGATTTCAATAGTTGTTAAGGCTAAAAGCTCAACATGAAAGCTTAAAACAATAGAAACAAAAGTGATAAAATGGAAATGAAATCCTTAACTAACAGTGAAGTTAAATGATGATCAACAACACTAAGTGCTAGCACCACTTAGAGCTAACACTAATACTTACACGAGCAACAAACTCTTACAAACATATACTTACGAACTACAACATTATGAAATCAATACAGGACCGTAAACATTACAACCAGTGCAAACAAAGAGAGCGTGCATTCTTATTCTACTTAAGTCAAGCACTTCGGACCTAAGGTGAGTTCATTTGTCCCTTTTTAAATTTATTTGTCTTACTTCGGGACTGAGAAGCATGTTAAACATTTTTATTGAAATGTTATTTAATGCTTTAAAAATAAACATGATCACTTATGATTGAAACCTTTACTTTAGGTTTGATGCTTAAAACCAATTGTTGGTTATTTGATACAATTACATGAGACTAAATGCTATTACCTGAGACTTAATTCAATTACATGAGACTTGATACAATTACATTAGACTTGATTCTACTATATGAGACTTGATGCTTATGCTACCACAATATGCTTAAACTTGGTGATTGATGCTTATGTTGCAAACTAGAAGCTCAATTTATACACTTAATGCTTAAATTAAGTGCTTAATGCTTATGTTATAAACTACATTCTTAAACTATATCCATAAAGCTTATGTTATAAACTATATTCTTAAACTACACACTCGATACTTATGCTATAAGCTATAATCTTAAACTATACTTGTAATGCTTATGCTATAAACTATATTCATAAACTAGATGCTTAATGCTATATACTAATGCTAAGTGCTAATGCAATAATGCAAATACCATATGCTTATCATGCTTAAATGCTCGAAATGCTTGAAGTGCTCATAATGCTATAAACATTGAATGCTATAAACTTATTATACAAAAGCAACGGTTTGGCCTCTCAGTGCTTGCCTCTCCGTTTGTTTAAACATTGAATGCTATAAACTTATTATGCAAAAGCAACGGTTTGGCCTCTCAGTGCTTGCCTCTCCGTTTGTTTAAACATTGAATGCTATAAACTTATTATGCAAAAGCAACGGTTTGGCCTCTCAGTGCTTGCCTCTCCGGTTGTTTAAACATTTAATGCTATAAACTTGTTATGCAAAAGCAACGGTTTGGCCTCTCAGTGCTTGCCTCACCGGGTGTTAAACTTAAAAGCTATAAACTTGATAAGCTAAAACAACGGTTCGGCCTCTCAGTGCTTGCCTCTCCGGTTGTTAAACATTGGATGCTATAAACTATTGACTATGGAAGAACAATAGTTGGTCTCTCAGTGCTTGCCTTCATGTGTTCTTCCTAGTCGGGACTTGAAGAACAATAGTTGGTCTCTCAGTGCTTGCCTTCATGTGATCTTCACAGTCGGGACTAGAAGGCACCTATTATGGTCTCTCAGTGCTTGCCATAGGGTGACCTTTATAGTCGAGACTTGAGGGGTGGACTTATGGCCTCTCAGTGCTTGCCATACAGTGATTCCTCAATGTCCACTCATGCGATAAACTTAAACATAATGCTAAAGCTATAAACGAAATGGAGGGTAGGTAAGACGCTTAATTATCATTAACAGCAATGTCCTATGCGACTTAGTATGTGGTGGGATGTTGGCTAGGGCTTGTCCCTTACATATGCCCTATATATAAGCATACCGAGTTGGATGATACAGGTGGTGTTAATGAGATTAAGGTTGTTACCTAGGGGATGCATGCTTTAGGAGTCAACATCATAAACTTTTAAACACGATGTTTGTTAAACTTATTGAAGCTAGTACATACGAATGCTATAGACTTGTAAACGTTGAAAACAGTAAACTAAAGCTATGATGAAGGATGAATCGAATGGTAGGTAAAATGCTTAATTATCATTAACAGCAATGTCCTATGCGATTTAGTATGTGGTGGGATGTTGGCTAGGGCTTGTCCCTTACATATGCCCTATATATAAGCATACCGAGTTGGATGATACAGGTGTTGTTAATGAGGTTAAGGTTTTATCAGAAGAGGTTTGCTAAAACTATTTTCAACTTATAAACCTTATGAACTCACCAACCGTTGTGTTGACTTGATCTTTTTACATGCTTTCTCAGGTAATGCACAGGAGTAAGCTTAAGCTTTTGGATTACATACTAGGATGCCAGATAGCAGACCTAGTAGACTTTTTGAGAAGCACATATTATGCTATGGATGCGATACACTTTTGATATCTTGTACAGATACAAGATATAAACATTATTCTTTTGATTAGGTTTACTTAGTTAAATTGCAGAACATTGCTATTGTAATTTAACTTTGTAATCCTATATATCATATGATTGTGCTTTAGATATTCTTAAACGTTGATGCTATGTAAACAATCTGATCTCCATGATTATCACCCGCGATATCACGCCCCGGGAACCTTCCGCCCGGTGGGGACTCCGATCCAACCCCGCCGGCTCGGGGTGTGACAGATTGGTATCAGAGCTCAAGGTTATAGAGAATAATAGGTCATTACATAAATGGTTTGGCCTAGACTATAACTTAGGGACCTTCATGTAGAGAACATAAGACTTAAGCTTGCATTATGTTTTCTGCATTCGATCACTGCACTAACCAAATTCTTTTGGTTATGATCAGAATGCCGCCTAGAAAACAACCGACCCCGGTGCCTACTACACAGACATCTGCACCGCACTCTTCAACACCATCACCACCAGATTCACCACCGCCACCTCCTCCTCCTCCACATAGTCCTCCTCCAAACCCGACTGCAACTATAGTTTTGGATCCTGCTACCATTGCTTTGGCAACGTTACTGAGTAGTCAGCTGACTAATCAGATGAAGGATATCATCCCTGAGATGATCAACAGGATTCAAAGCCATGGCAACAACTCTGGCCACACTACTGGAGAAGCTAGTGGAAACACTAGCCATACTTCAGACTGTTCCTACAAGTCATTCGTAGGATGCAAGCCACCGAGCTTTACTGGAGTTGAAGGAGCCGTTGGACTGATTCAATGGCTGGAGAAAATGGAGAATACACTGGACATAAGCAGTTGTCCGGAACACCACAAAGTTCGTTATGCAGCTGGTTCGTTTAGCAAGCGAGCGTTGACGTGGTGGAATGCGCAGATCAGAGCTAAGGGCAGGGATGAAGCAATGGCAATGCCATGGTCAGAATTCAAACTTCTTCTAAGGAATGAGTTCTGTCCGAAACATGAACTACAACAGCTAGAGGTTGAGCTCTCGAACCATGTGATGAAGGGAGCCGATCACATGACTTTCACCACACGCTACCATGAGCTAGTAGCCTTGGTGCCAGAGATGGTGCCAGAGATGGTGCCAACTTTGGAAAAGCTTATTGACAGATACGTTGCTGGTTTACCCTCCTGCATACAGAGTATTGTGCTGGCTGCAAATCCTGCTACTTTGGAGTCAGCCATTGCTCTTTCAGCTAAACTTACTGGGGTAATGGTGAAGTCTGGAGTTCTGAAAGATGACACAGGGAAATCCAAAGAAACAGCAGCAAAGAAGCCCGAACACCATCAAACGAAAAAGCAAAAGGTCATTGAAAACTATGCGATGGCCACACCTCTGAGACAAGTCCCTGCTGTACCTGTCAACACTACACCCAAAAATTATGTGGGAATGCATCCTCAGTGTATGCAATGCAAATTTCATCATCCTGCTACGGTGCAATGCAGGCAATGCAACAACTGTGGCCGACTAGGTCACCGGACTCAACAATGCCGTGCTCCAGTCACACAAGCTACAAACAATGCCGCAGTAGCAATCCCTGCACCACAAAACACTGGCAATCATAACAATAACCATCGGGGATGCTATAACTGCGGGGAATTAGGTCATTTCTCCAGAGACTGCCCGAAAAGAGTACAACCAGGAGCACAAGTACCTCGGGGGAGGGCATTTAAGATCGGAGCCGCTGCAGCACGCCAAGACCCGGCGACGGGTACTGGTATGTAGTATCTCCTCACTCATAAAAATTCATTTTATTTTGATACTAATATGAATAAGAAATTATCTTATTCCTATTAGTACGATCACATGAGTATTCCATGAAATTTAGGAATACTTTTAACTCAATAGAAGCAAAGAAAGAATCCTTGGTTAATACAAATAACATGCGTAGGAAGCCATAGCTGACACTAAAGTTGTGTAACAGCTGATGCTCATAGCATTGGTTAGTTTAAACAATGAAGTGTTAGAATTACACAAGGATTAAGCAAGCCATAACCATAAGACAACTATAAGCAATAAGGCTAGCAAAACTTTGAGGTTATACGTAGGAAATCCCAAACACGACCTAGAGTTTAATCTGGGAGAGTAAGGATATCACATTGACCAAAGTTTTCCCAGTGTTATAGAAAGAGTAGTATCCGAAATAATAATTTTTAAATTTCGGGACGAAATTTCTCTAACAAGGGGAGACTGTAACATCTGTGCCGGAATCGTTACCGGAACAGTAAACTGTACAGTAACTTGTACAGTAACTCAGGTACAAAATTCGAGAAACTATGTTTAGACTATTGATGCATTTGATTAACACGAAACTATTAAACGATTGTCTGAATCTGACTGAAACCTTAGGGTTTAACAGTCAGAAAACAGGGGAGTGTATTTCCCAGAAAACTGGGAACCCTTCTTCTTTAGTTGCACAAAAACTTTGGAAGAAACCAAGGGCATTTTGTATGTATTCCCAGTTAGATTGAGGGAAGTGCCCAACTCCTCATTAAAGATCTGTTGCAAAAACCTGGGGTACATACAAAATTTCTTTGGTGACATAATATTGTCCACCAAATTATTAAAAATGAAAGCAGAAAAGTTAAACAGTTGGTTGGAGACCCAACCATGAATAGCCGAAGCTAAGTCAGATGGAATTTGATCCCAACCACCGGTTTTATTGGAAAGACAGTGAAGGAACAAATGTATGAGGTACTTGTAATTATAAGACACTCTTCCCTTCAAATAGGTTGTTGAAGGGAGAGGACCTTCGTACCCCATCGACCTAAATGTCGATGCTACCTCATCCTTTGTGAATGAGACCTTTCCATCGGCATCATTTAGTTTGAGATGCTGACAGATGGTCTCAACAGTGATAGCAATAGGATGAGCATCAATGGTGGCATAAAGAGACCGACCATCGGAAGACGAAGAAACATAACAAGATGCCCAAAACTGTTGGTGATGAGATTCATACACCAAGGGCTGAACTGTAAGAGCAAAGAAATACCTGCTCCTTTGAAGAAAGAAGACTATCGGGGCAAAGTCAGCGTCATGTTCTGCTGATAACTCCGCAGGGACGTTGTGAGCAGGTTTAAATGCAAGAAGATCCATTTCAATAGACGGTTTCTAGGTTACGATTTGAGAAAAAGGAGAAAGGCAATTTTGAAGTGAAACGGTGAGAGAAGATGAATGAGCGGGAGACCTATTTATACCTTCGGATTTCAGCATTTAATATATAGATACATTAAATTTGAGATTCGGATGTCAGAAAAAGGTCTTCCGATGACAGCTGGTTTCATAATAAATGTTCAAAATTTATTAAGAACAAGGGGGGGCTTCCGAAGATGTAGCTTTCGGAAGGAATTTAAGAACCAAAAAGTTTTTCAGAAGAGATTTGCTTCCGAAGTATAAAGTTTATACTGTCGGAAGCACTGCTACATAAGTACATTATATAAAATGTTCTTCGAAAGAAACTTTCTTTTGAAGAGTATTATTAGAAGATTTAGCTTCCGAAGTTAATGTATCGGAAGAGTATTACTTCAGAAGATAATTTAAACTTCTGAAGTGTGATCACTTCCGACTATGGAAGAAATAATGCTTCCGAAGACTGAACCTATCTTTTATCAGAAGATAAGTTGAGTTTATCTTCCGAAGAATCATTTATTCCTTATTTCTTCACTTATTCAAAGTTAATCATTCCAGTGGTTGTTATTAAATACCTGAATCTTCCTTCATCAAATGCCTTGGTGAAAAGATCAGCCAAGTTGTGTTCTGAATCAACTTTGACTAAATGAATTAACTTCTTCTCTGCACAATCTCTGATGAAATGGTATCTGATGTCAATGTGCTTGGTCTTGGAATGCTTTACAGGATTATTGGTGATGGAAATTGCACTTGAATTGTCTATCTGAATAGGAGTATTGAACAGATCCACTCCATAATCTTTCATCTGATTTTGAATCCAAATGACTTGTGCACAGCAGCTAGAAGCAGCTATGTATTCTGCTTCGGCAGTTGAAGTAGAAACACATGACTGTTTCTTGCATTGCCACGATACAATCCTGGATCCAAGAAATTGACATCCTCCAGATGTGGATTTCTTGCTGATGTTGCACCCTCCATAATCACTGTCAGTGTAAGCTATGAACTGGAAGTCTTCATTTCTAGGATACCATAATCCTAGATTTGGTGCTCCTTTGAGATATCTAAAAATTCTTTTCACAGCCAGTAAATGTGAGACTTTGGGAGTGGCTTGAAATCTTGCACAGACACAAGTTGCAAACATGATATCTGGCCTGCTTGCTGTGAGATACATCAAAGAGCCTATCATCGCCCTGTATTGGTGCTGATCAACATCCTCCCCCTCAAGATCAGGGCTAAGAGATGTTGTTTTGGACATAGGAGTTCCCAGAGCTTTGCAATCAGACATCTTAAATCTTTCAAGAATATCCTTGACATATTTTGATTGATTAATAAAAATCCCTGTAGGAGTTTGTTTCACTTGTAGTCCAAGAAAGAAGGTGAGTTCTCCTATTGAACTCATTTCAAACTTGGATTTCATTAGTGATTCAAAGTCCTTGCAGAGAGACTCATTAGTTGAACCAAAAATGATGTCATCAACATATATTTGGACTAGCATGATATGTTGATGGGACTTCTTGAAAAAGAGAGTTTTATCAATTGTTCCTCTCTTGAAATTGTTAGACAACAAAAAGGAAGACAAAGTTTCATACCATTTTCTGGGAGTTTGATGCAGCCCATAGAGAGCTTTATCAAGCTTACAGACATGATCAGGAAACTTTGGATCTTCAAAACCTGGAGGCTGACACACATAAACCTCCTCTTCAATCTTTCCATAGAGAAAGGCACTTTTGACATCCATTTGAAACACTTTGAAGTTCTTGGCAACTGCAAATGCTAAAAAGATTCTGATGGCTTCAATTCTTGCAACAGGTGCAAAGACTTCATCGTAGTCAATTCCCTCCTCTTGAGTGTAACCTTGTACGACTAATCTTGCTTTGTTTTTGATGACAACACCCTTGTCATCCTTCTTGTTTCTGAACACCCATTTAATTCCAATGGCATACTTTACCTTAGGCAAAGGGCAAGTCTTCCAAACTTCTTGTCTTTGAAACTGAAGAAGCTCCTCTTGCATAGCTTCTACCCAGCTGTTATCTTTTAATGCCTCAGTAACCTTCTTAGGTTCAATTTGGGATAGAAAGCAGGAAAACAAGCAGACATTTGCTTCATGCATAGAGCTTCTTGTTCTTACTCCTTCTTCAACATTTCCAATAATGTTCTCAACTAGATGAGTGTTGTGAATTCGATTTCTTGGAATCACATCCAATTGAGAAACTTCATCCAGATTGATTGACTCAAGGTCAGGAAGTACTACCTCCAGTTGAATTTCTGGCATATCCTGTGGATTCTGAATTTGGACTGTGGTGGGTTGGTTTTCTTCGGGACAAGTAGTTTCCAGATTGGTTGCCTCTGCTGATGGACTTCCTACTTCTTCTTGATGTTGTAAACCAAAAGTAGATTCAATTGAAGGACCTGCCTGAGAAGTGTTTGTTGTCTCAGTCTGTGATACACCATTTTGTGCTGAAGTGGATTCTGCCAAGATTTGTCTTGAAGCTATTGACAGTTCAACACGAAAGTCATCTTCTCTTGTGCCTTTAGAGGTGTCTGTGGTAGCTGACTGAGAAACTGGAACATACTCTTTCACCAGATTAAATACAGATGTAAAGCTATCAAGATCAAATAACCAATCAGGGCATGTTCCAGGTTTATTAAGAGTATGTTCATTGAACTGAACATTTGCAGACTCTTCAATAATCCTGGAAGCTTTGATGTATACTCTATAAGCCTTAGCATGTGAAGAGTACCCAACAAAGTAGCCCTCTGCTGATTTCTCAGCAAATTTGGCTAAATGATCTTTAGTATTCAAGATGGTACAATGACATCTAAATGGTTTGAGAAATCCAATGAATGGTTTTCTCTTATGCCAAATTTCATAAGGAGTCATACCATGTGTCTTAATTACCAATACTCTATTTTGGACACAGCAGGCAGTATTGACTGCTTCTGCCCAAAAGGTTATTGGAAGTTTGGCATCAGACAACATAGTCCTTGCAGCCTCAATTAGTGTCCTATTCCTTTTCTCAGCAACACCATTTTGTTGTGGAGTCCTAGGAGCACTAAATTGTCTTGTTATACCTTTAGATTCACAGAATGAATTTAAAACATGATTTTTGAATTCTGTTCCTTGATCTGATCTAATTATTTTTACATGGTGGTCATTTTCATTCTCCACCCTAAGTATGAATGACTTTTGGATCTCAGCAGTTTCATCCTTGGTACTCAAGAAGAATACCCAGGTATACCGAGAGAAATCATCAGTAACCACCAAGCAATATGACTTTCTACCTAGACTTTTTACACTTGTAGGGCCAAACAAGTCCATATGAAGCAGATGCAGGACTGTTGTTATAGAATTTATCTCTTTGGCATGATGTGATGACTTGTGTTGCTTACCTTTTAGGCAAGCAACACATTTGTCAACACATATGAATTCCTTCGTTGGTAAGCCAGTTACTAAGTTATTTTTGACAAGTTTATTCATATTTTTGAGATTTACATGACAAAGTCTTCTATGCCAAAGGGATGATTCATCAAGTGAAGCTTTTGAGACAAAGCAGCTTATATTACTAAGAGGTACAGCTGTGCTCATGTCTAGCATATACATGTTGTTTCTTCTTGGAGCTCTGAGCAGAATTTGATCATTTGGTACCACAAATCCTGGTTTCAGGACAATGCATTCATGCTCAGTAAACAACATGTTGTGCTTTTGATCACACACCTGTGATACACTTAGTAAATTGTAATTAAGTTCTTTTACAAAATGCACATTCTCAAAGCTTACCTTACCATTAGTGATTGTGCCCCTACCTGTTATGTAACCTCCCACTGGATCACTTCCAAAAGCAACAGACCCTCCAAAGAAAGGTTCATATTTGTGCAAGTGAGTCTTATTGCCTGTCATGTGCCTGGAACAGCCACTGTCAACTATCCACAAGTTGCCTTTTGATTCCTGCTGTCCCTGCACATGACTGGAAGTGAGTTAGTTTCTGAGGGGAACCCAAGCCCATGTGGTCTTGGGTTTTCCATTTGCATCATTATAAGTAAATTTCTTTGACATCATCCTAGGTGGAACAGATGACGTGCTTGCTTCTGATAAGAGAGATGGTTTATCCGTTGATTCCTTCTTCTTCCATACTTGTTTTACTTTATGAGTTGTCGGAAGACTCTGTTTCCTTTGATAGTCATCGGAAGCTACTTTTCCTTTTCCTTCCGATAGTCTTCTTTCGAAGGAAAAAGGTTTCTTTTGTTTGTTAGAAGCCTTCTTTTCATGAGCTTCCGAGGTTCCTTTTCCATCGGAAGCTTTCCTTTCTTTTGCTTCCGAAGCTTTCTTCCAGGAAGCTTTCTTGTTTTGTTTCTTCCAGTTATTGGAAGTGCTTGCTTCCAACACCTTCTTGATTGATTTTCTTTCTGGTTCTTCCGAAGAAACAGATGACTTGCTCCAGCTCTTCTTTCTTCCTCTTCGTTGTGTTTCTGAGAGAATTCTGCTTCTTGGATTATAGAAGCAATCAGCAGCAAAGTGATTCTTCTCACCACACATCAGACATATAGTTTGACTGTTGGGAGAGTGTTGCTGCTAATCTCTTTTGATGAAGGCTGAGCTTTGATCCTCAGAGAGTGATGATTTGGATGTTCCAACAAGCTTGTTGGCTTTAGGATTTTCCTGTTTTCCTGAAAAGTTGACCTTTCTCTCCGTTGATTACCCCTTTTGGACTTGTCTGATGGACAAGTGACATATTCATCTGATGAGATACTCCCTGTGTTTTTAGCTTTGACAAAAACTGTTGAATGTTTCTTAGTTTTCTTAGTTCTTTTCTTATTTCTTAAAGCTGATTTTGTTATTTCTGGTTTGATAGGAGTATCCCTCTCATCTGAACATGTTGAGTTACTTTGGTCTGGATCAGAGAGGTCATCACTTTGATCTACCTTGTGCATGTCTAACTCATCATCATGCACAAGATTTGTTATTGGTTTACATCTGATTTCTACCATAGGAGTATAAGCAGATGGATGCTCCATTTTGTTATAACCCAACCCAGCTCTCATCTTTCTTACAAGCTCAGATGTATCACTCATTCTAAACAGTTTTTCATATTTTTCACCTTGGCTTAGAAATTTGTCTCTGTAAGACTCAGCCAATACAAGTTCAGTCTTGGCAGTGGTTAGTCTTTCTAAAAGATTTTTAATTTGATACTGTTTGTTAGTGTCCTTATGTTTTAAACTTGAAATAGTCTTTTCCATTTCTTCAATCTTTTCTTTGTAATTTCTTTCAGCTTCAAAGAAATTTGCCTTGACAACTTGTAAAGACTCAAGCTCATTACAGAGTTGAGAATTTATCTTTTTATAAATAGTTAATGTTTCTAAGCATTCAGGTGTGCACATGCTATTAGTTACCTTGCTTGAGGAAGATGAGCCATTTGCCATTAAAGCACTGTTGGAGATGGAAGCATCCTCAGCTTGAAAGCTCCAATCTGAAAAGTCTTGTTCTGCAATGTTTGCATTGTTTGTTGAGCTTGATGGCCTTTGTTGTGGTTGCCCAGAAGCTGATGGCTGAGTGCTTGAAGACTTGCATTCCCTGGAAAAATGTCCTAACTGCTGGCAGTTGAAGCATTTAAGTTTAGATTTGTCAAGCCCAAACCCAGTCTTCATATTGTGCTTTTTAAACTGTCTGCCGGTTCTTTGATAAAACTTCTTTGCTTTGTAGGAGATCATAGCCATTTGATAGTTTATATCCATCTCCTCAAGATCATCTGCAAGAATGCCATCCAAGTCTTCCTGGCACAGATGAAAGTAGTTGGTTTCCTCAGCCATAAAAGCTCCTTGCCCAGAGGTTGGTAGTGGAGTTGGGTTAGAGATAGGGTTTGAGTGTGTGTTTGATGCATTTAGAGTTTCAGGAAATGTGACAATGGGTGTAGAGGTAGGATGGTAGATAGGTTGATAATTCTGGTATGGAGGATTGTTGATGGGTGCATAAAGGGCAGCTGAACTAGATGATATATGGGAAACTTTAGATTCTTGGGCATCTAATTCCATCTGGTAAGCACTGAGAATACCAATTAACTCTCCTAGAGTTAGAGTTTTCAGGTTTTCTGTTCTTCTGATTGTAACTGAATAAATGTTCCATGCCTTTGGAAGAGATCTCATAAATTTTCTAAGCACATCTTGATTATCCAGTATCACACCTGCAGTTGTTAATTCATCTACAAGTTGGACATACCTTAGGTACTGAGATGACATATTCTCATTGTTTTGTTGACAAAAATTCTCAAACTTTTGTTTCAGCATATCCTTCTTGTTTTCTTTGACATCATCTGATCCTTCATACATCTGCTTCAAAGAGTTCCAAAGTTCTTGAGCAGACTTGCATTTCTTGAATGCATGTATAATGGAGTTCGGTATTGACATCTGAATGAGCCAAAGAGCCTTAGAATCAACTTCCATCTTCTTGTAGTCCTCATCTGAGTACATAGATGGGTCTTTTGGTACTGCAGCTCCCCCAGCTCCAGCAGCAGCAACTGTAGGAATGTAAGGACCTTCAAGAACAGACTTCCAGAGTTTGAAGTCCTGGTTCCTGATGAATCCTTCCATTCTGACATTCCAGGTGTCAAATTCTTCAGGGGTGAACATCGGTGGCTTGTTGAGAGTGCCATTTTCTGTATCATGTTTGTTTAGAGCGGCCATCTTAGACAAACACACAAACTATGAGTTTTGAAACAATGAGATTTTTAGAAGAAATAGAACTGGTAACTTAAGGATGATTAGTCACTTAAGTTCAAGAGCCAAAGCTCTGATACCACTTGTAGGATCGGGTTGCTTAATCTAAACAACACTTCACATTTATTTCTTTCTATACTCTAACAGATGAGGAATGTTCTGTTAGATTAATCTCTCAAACACTCAAATGACAAAGTAATAATCTTTGAACGAAAATAAGAACACAAGAATAATTTCAAGCTCAAGGATATATTTCTCTCAAAGTAATAAGCGTACAAGCACAAGCACACATGCTTAAAGCAACATACAATGGGAGGTTATATAGCCGAGGCTACAACCATATACACTTAGGAATACAAGTTGGGTATACTAGACAATACATAAAGTAAAGCTTATTCTAGTATGTTGAGTGTCTTAACAGGCTAAGACACTCAGTCATCATCATTACATTAGTAGACATTGACTTTACAAAGTACTAATAAAATACAAAAGACATTTAATGTTGTTGATTTTCAAGGCTTTAGATGATCTTTTGCAATTAATGCAGCGTGGGAGAAGTAAGGTGTTTGTCTGACTAATTACATGTTGTCTTTGTCTTTACTCAGACCAGCATGTCTTGTGTCAGTCCCTTTTGTACTTTGAAAGCGCTCAGCTACAGTCTTTGATTTAGGAATCTTTTCGGAAGTCTTTGTCAGCAGAGGAATGTCTTCGGAAGCTTTTGTTCTTCAGAAGCAACTTCTGAAGCTTTGAATCTACTAGATGCTGATCCTTCCGAAGCAGTTGTCTTGTACACCTTTCGGTAGGAGTAAGTTATCCTTCGGAAATAATGTTGCTTCCGAAGAGTAACTTCTTCCTTCCGAAGAGTATTAGTCTTTGTGGCACTTATACTTAGACAAAATAGAAAGTTTGGTGAGCATCAGCCTTTATTAGTCTTTACAAATTGTAATACTAAAAAGTAAGATATAATATTAAAAAATTTCTAGTAGAGTATGATCAAAACATGTGTTCATAAGTTTAAATTCATGTTTTTTAAACAAAGTGATTTATAAAATCTGCTACCCTTGATTAAAATAAAATGTTTAAATGATACAAGGTCGTAATTGTCTATGATGGCACTATGTTTGTCTCCATTTGAACAAACATAATTGAATTATGCAACGTTTATAGTTTTGTTTGTATAATAGTATGTTTCTTACCAAATTTATAAGTAATATTATTCTAATTGTTTAGAAAAGTTGTATGTGTCGATAAAACGGATAACAAATATGGGATTCTAAAATCGTCATGATGTCTAAGAATTATATTTAAACGATTGAATATGTAATATTCATGCACCATATAATGTGATTTAAAAAAGAAATATGAATATGTTGAGTAAATAAGTTGAAAGTTAAATAAAAACTTAAATGGTATTAATTTTATTTTTTTGGTAGCCAATGGAAAAGAATTACGCATTTCAAACATTTGTTTATCTAAATAATTTTTATTAAGAAAACATTTAATTAAATAAAGTTAAGTAAATAAGTTGAAAGTTAAATAAAAACTTATTAATTAATATATGATATTTTTAAACCATTGGCGATTAAAATGTTAAAAATTCAGCTATTTTAGGAAAAAATATAAAAAATAAATTAGCAATCAATTAATTAAAATAACTGATACAAATAAATTTAAACAAGTTGATAAAAAAACGTTTAAATTATTTTATATGTAATATTCAATTTAGAAGCTACAATTTCAGTTCTTTTCTATAAACGAAAATGTCTAAAAAAATATGTATGTAATAAAAAACAATTATTTATTAAAATATTTATTAAAATATTAGTCTAAAAGTTGAATTCTATAAAAGATAAAAAAATATTAACTTATTACGATTTTTTGAATTAAAATATTACATGCGTTGAAAACATGAATGTGTGCAAAATTCAAACATTTGATGTGTTATAGTTTTGTTTTCTAATATGTGTTGTTTAACAATGTTCTTGAATAATAAAAAGTGATAATGTCGTTGATAAAATTATAATATATATAACAAAAAAGATGATTGTAGTAATTAAAAAAGATTGTTAGGTACACGTGTCTAATACTATTTTACTCACCGGATACACAACTAATATTATTTTAGTTGGTTAGATAAGTAATATATGTCGACGATATATATTACAAACATTCAAGTTGAGTATGACGGTACTGTCAATACGTTTACTTGAAAGATTCACGAATGTAATATTAACAATTAAGAGAAAGTTGATGTAAAAATAATACTTGAAGGTTTCATCTATATATATTAAGCTAGTTATGTTTTAGAAATGGAAAGGGACAATCAATTTAATGTTAGTTGGAATTGATTTACATTTCATTAAACAACTGGAAATTGGAAAGGATTTTTTTACGTAATTTAATAAATATGTCATAATTAATTATTAATTTTAATTATAGAAAGTTAATACAAGAAATAAATACTGTTAAAAATTAAATAAAAGAATCCGAAAATAATCAGCGTGTTTAGTTTTTCGGGTTAAATTTTTTGGGGGTAAACAAAAATAAAGATGGCCTTGAATGATGCCATGTATCCTCCAAAGATTTTGATTTATTATATAATAGCTTATTGACCTGTGTGTTACATAAAGCTGTATAAAAATAAGTATTACAAACAATCAATACTAAAAATTAAATACACAAATAACATATAATTTTTAACATTTAAAAATAAATAAATTTTTATTTTATAAATATTTATACACTTCTTCAAACAATACAAATGAGATTTAAAATTTAAAATTTTTGAAATTATTGGTTGAAAATGAAAAGTTTAAAATGGTTGTATTATCATTAATATTTACAGAAAATTAATATTATTTTTTTTATTTGGAAGTTTGAATTAATTGTATCAAATGGAATTAATTCATAAGTTTTACAAATATGACATGTAGATAGCCTAGAAAGACGCCACATGACAAATGAGATGTGGATATGCTAGAATTATGCCACATGACATATTGTTATTCTTTTATTATATACTATAGATAATAGATATTAGACCGTGCACAATGGGTACCCCGCCGCGGCTTTGCACGGGAACACCGCCCCCCTCGATAGCGGCCCCCGCCGAATCTGTTTCCACGGCCCCCGCTCCCCGCCTTGAATGGTGACATATGATTGGCCCAAAAAAATTAGCCATTGGTTAACGGCATTTTTCTAAAAAAAATTAAAAACTAAATAAATACTCAACCTTTTTACCCAAAATTCTTGCCACGTCATCACCCCTGGAACCGGTTAGACCGACGGGTCGAGATACAACAAAACGGGCTTCCTCTTCGAGTCGTCAAACCGTCTCCTCTAACCCGACAACAACCGATCTCGCTGATCAACTCCAAGCTTTCACAACTTTTCAAAAACAAAAACACGAAGATAGGAAAAAACGCATGAAGAGAAGACTCTCCGAGCCGACCTCAGAGCAATGGAGTCTTTGCCTCCCGAAAGTTATAAGCTCTTTGATAAATATCGTTAAATTTTATTTTTATTTTAATTGTTAGTTTTTTTTTCTATGGTTTATTTTATTTAACTTTGCAATGTAACTTTTATTTTATTTGTATTTTTATTTGAATGGTTTAATTAAATCCTAAGGTTTTTATTTTTAGTTTGCAACAAAAAAATTAAATAAATCAATTAAATTTAAATAATGTTGATGATGTGGAATAGTGGGGAAGGGTTTTCAGTGGGGTGACCATTGTGGGTGTTAAAGGTTTTCAGTGTGGTGATGACGTGACAGGAAATTTCAGTAGGGAAGGGTTTTAAGTGGGGTGACCGCTGTGGATAGTCTTATATTATTATGACTAACATGTTCTTGGATTTGTTGTTCTTCGTGCACATATGAACTATATTCGGCAAGATCCTTAATTTTTTTTTTTATAATTATGTTTTTTTTGGACGTCTACAAGTATTATTTAATTTGGACTTAAGAGGATTTGACGCCTCTTTTAAAATGATTTGCTGTTGATAAATTTTTGAAAAATAAAGATTTTTTTTTTTAGGTTCTGGTTGGAGAAGTAATTAAATATTGTGTCACCACATTCATTTCCTTTTGAACATCAATTTTGTATTATGTTCCAAAAAAAACAAGATGAACAATTAAAGCTATCTAAAAGACATTTATGGCATTATACTTTGGAGGACTCTAACCATCATCATTTTCATCATAATTATTAGAATATTCACCGCCGTAAATAAATGTTTTGTTGTCCCATAAAAAACATCTTAAAACACTTTTATTGTTAGCATGAAATGATATAATGTAGATAATTAAATGATCAAATAAAGAACCAAGGGCTTCTAGCCTAATGGTTATCTCTTTGGCTTCCCTGTGGGAGGTCACGGGTTCAAATCCCTCTTAAGGCGAAATAAGGGTCCTTGGGGGTTTCCTCATGGGGTGGTGGTGGGGTCTTAATGGAGGTCATGGTAACTAGACATTGGTGACGTGGCCTGGAAATCAGTGGTTTACACGTTGAGATCAAATGTCGTTCAAAAAAAATATCAAATAAAGTGCATGGCATGAACAATGAAATGAATTAATATATAATGCTTTATATAATAACCACATGTAAAATACTACATCATGGCAAATAATTTGCACGTATATCCCATTGTATCCAACAATTTGCATGCGTGTTATTGAATAATATACTTATAAATAAAACAAAAAATATAAAAAATAAAACCATGTGAAATCTATAGTTGAATACAAGCCTTAAGAAGTAATCGCCATTGAGTCGTATAATACCAAACATTTCGTACATGCCAAGGTTGTATAACACTATATGACATGTATGGAAATAAAAGTGATTAATGTGACAAGATGCAACATTGTCATATGACAAAAACCTATACGGTTCGAATGATTAGTTAACATCCTTTTATGCATCTATAACAAAGTCGATCTCTACAAAAATGGGTTATTTATTATTATGTTTATCTTTGCCCTTTGGAGTAAGAATTCTCTAGATTGACTTTTAGAGTATCTAATAGCTATTTCTTTAAAAGATTGCATCAAGAAATTAAACTAAAGATTTGTATACATTATTAAAGAATATATCCCCACTTTTCCACATCACATCACCTTAAACATAAAATTAAAATAATATAATTATTTATTCTTTAATTTATGCAATCTACAATACCTCAAATTAGATGATATTTTCCTATGATTATATGACTATTATACATTGCGAGTAGGAAGAGATACCATATGTCAACTTGTTTTTAGCACAAAGGATTATTATGAAACAAATAAACATGAGCATTATTCTTATCCAGAAAGAATTTTTCTTTATCATATATTTTATTTTTGTTATTATTCCTTAGTATCCCCTATATAAGAAGCAATGAAACCTCAAAGTCTACCACCAACATCTTACATTTGGTATACTATTTTAGACAAGTTTTACAAAATGGATAGAGTAACTGATTTGGCATCTAAGAAAGCTGCAGTTATCTTCACCAAGAGTTCATGTTGCATGTGTCACAGTATAAAAGCACTATTTTATGAACTTGGTGCTAGTCCTGCAATTCATGAAGTTGATCATGACCCTGATATGGAGTGGGCGCTGCGACGCTTAGGTTGTAATCCGGCTATCCCGGCAGTGTTTATAGGTGGTAAATATGTAGGATCGGCCCGCGATGTAATTTCTCTTCATGTTGATGGATCCTTGAAACAGAAGCTTATTGAAGCAAGAGCTATCTGGTTTTAGTTACTAATTTTATAAATAAATAAATATGCTATTTCATGTTAGAATAACATGATTGAAGTGTACTAAGAGCTTATGTTTTTTGCATGCATGCTCTCTTGACTGTATATATATAAAGGAGTCACACTTTGTTAATATGACTTCCTGGTAAATTATTAATTTCTTTATGGTATGCTTCATTATCATATTCTATAAATAAGACATCAATGGTAAATAAGCTTGGCGCGCATAACTGACTTTAAAAATAAAAATAAAAAAACCTATAAAATTCTGTTAATCTGTCATGTTTCATTACGAAGCAATCTCTGTACCACATTTTAGGATATGTGTAAGGTCAGTCTTCATCTCTCCCTCAGACCCTATAAAATAGGATTTTACTGGTTTTGTTTGTTATAGTTAAGAAAAAGGGTTATATCTAATGTTTCAAACTTTTTGACCAAATAATGATGTGTTGCTGCTGACCAATTTAAGCCTCATTTGAGTTGGTGTGATGAAAAATATTACCATTGACTTGGTGTTTTGACTTTTCACACAAAAGTCTCCGGAAAAATTGCCAAAATAATAATTGTTGACCACATGTTTACCAAAATAATCACACGGATTCCGGCGTCTAAGACGCCCATTTAGACGTCCCTTTAGACGCCTATTTTGTGTACTTCTTTACAACATACGGGCCCACATGTCGGCGGCTTTGTCGGGGTGTCTAAGACTCCTTTTCTACCGGCGTCTTAGACGCCGACTTAGACGCCCCTTTAGACGCCCTTTTTTTGTTTAAGACTCCTTTTCTACCGGCGTCTAAAGGCGTCTAAGTCGGCGTCTAAGACGCCGGTTGAAAAGGAGTCTTAGACACCCCGACAAAGCCGCCGACATGTGGGCCCGTATGTTCAAAAAAGTACACAAAATGGGCGTCTAAGTCGGCGTCTAAATGGGCGTCTTAGACGCCTGTAGAAAAGTAGTCTTAGACACCCCGACAAAGCCGCCGACATGTGGGCCCGTATGTTGTAAAAAAGTACACAAAATGGGCATCTAAAGGGGCGTCTAAATGGGAGCCTTAGACGCCGGAATCTGTGTGATCATTTTGGTAATTTTTTGGTCAACATTGATCAAATTGGTAATTTTCCCAAAGTCTCCCCATCTATTGCAACTTTGACCGTTGACTTGTGTTGAAATTCACCTGTACAATTATTTTGTCTTGTTAAGCCTCTAAACATTAAAGAATTACATGATTAAGCCAAAACTTTGTGAGGGATTCGAGGCTCTCAATTAATGGAATATAGTTTTAAGTCATTGGTTGTGATTTATATCCGGATTCGAATATAAATAATAAAATGAATTTACATTTCAACATCAAGTTTGACAAAGAAATTTTTTTAATAAAAATAGCTACCTCACCTAGTTGAGTTTAACAGACAATATATAATATGATAGTAATGTTTAAATCTCAAGATTTATGAATACAAAAAAAAAAAAGTTGAGTATAAAAATTAGTTGTTAATACATGGAACAATTCACTAACCCTGAAATCTTTTAAGCAATATTTTTAAAACGAAATCGACGTCAAATTGGTCTCTTTATTAATCAGCGGTCGGACCGGATTTTAAAACCGGAAGATCTTATAAATATAAATATAGAAAAATTAAATAAATTCAAATATTATATAGCTAAAAACGAGTTCAACTGAGCGGTTTTATAGTCAGGCCACCAGTCAAAACCGTCCGGTTCGCCCAAAACCGGTTTTGAGTATATAACCGGGCCACCTAAGTGGCCGAAACTTGATCCAACCTGTCGGTCCGGTTTGAGTTTGAAAACATTGCTTAAAAGTAAGTACTTATGTTCTTTAGTTGCTTTATTTATATTGTAGGTTCATATAGGGGATGGTTCCTTTGTTAACCCTCCCTTATAGCGTTAACCGCTTAACCCTAGCGTTTTTTGCCCGAATCTTAAATTTTTTTTTCATGGTTTTTATTTTGCAAAAATAAGGGGGTTTCTTTTTGTGTTTTTGCTAATTCATCACCGTTTAGAAGTTATTGTAAGTGTAAGTTACTTACACTTACTTACATTTCCGTATCTGATGCAGTAAATGTAAGTAAGTGTAAGTAACTTACACTTACAATAACTTCTAAACGGTGATGAATTAGCAAAAACACAAAAAAGAAACCCCCCCTATTTTTACATAATAAAAACCATGAAAAAAAAAAATTTAAGATTCGGGCAAAAAACGCTAGGGTTAAGCGGTTAACGCTATAAGGGAGGGTTAACATTTGAACCTCTCCCGGTTCATATATATATATATATATATATATATATATATATTTATGTAAAAAAATTAAAATAAAATTTATTCAGTTTGTAGTAAAAGAAAATTAAGTTATAACATAGTATTATGTGATATTTGATCATTAGACTCTTATTCATCTCATCATAGAGAAGTTTAATTTTTCTTAATTTTTAGCATAAAAAGAGCTTTTAGAGGATCTTCATGAGTCCAGTATGCACTGACCCCTACCAGTGTTTTTGTTTATGTTTTGCTTTGAACTCATGCTACATAATTACATATGGTAAAATCGTGGGTTAATTGGGTATTGGGTCAAAATTAGGTTTGGGTCAAGATCTGGTAGATATTTGGGCCAATCCATAAAAATCCTTTACTTCCTAAATTATGAATATATGAATTATGATTTGAGGTGGCCAACGTACCCGGAACCGGAACCAAGGAACCGAACCGGAACCAGTCATACCCGAACCGGTGGGTAAGGAACTGTTTCGGGTTTTCAGAGAAATTGGAACCGGAACCGGCAAAAAACCGGTTGGAACCGGTCAAAACCGGAACCACAACGGTTCTTGACTCTGTTGACCAGAACCGTTTGGAACCGGAACCTGTTCTGGTTTAAAAAAAAAAACACGGTTTGGCCACCTCTAATTATGATTACAAGCTTCATTCCGAATAAAAATTATATCATAATTTTTGTAAAAAATTATTATGTTATGGTGACAAAAATTAAAGACATTTTATTTGACCCACAGGTTTTGGTTATGTGTTGCAGCAATTTAGTGTTAAATAAATTGTATAATGAAACGGATGTGCATATAAACATGTCACCACAGCTAGGAATTTAAAAAAATATATTACACTAGACATGGATCAGTTTTAAATAAAATTTATATCGAAACGTAGATGAAATTAAGTATATCTCAACAACGCATTCGATTATCAAGAAAAATCACGTTTTGTAAAAATGAGTGTATAGAATAAAATTTACGTCTCAACAAAATAAATAAAAAAAAAAGCAAAAAAAAACTTCAACATTCACATATACTGTAGTAAAAATCAGCCTATGTGGTCAATTTATTGGCGCCTATGAGCTTGGCAACTACCTCTCCAAAAATCATTCAATATTGGGCCTACGTTGATCAAAATCGGCCAAAAATTTGTCGAATTTCAACGAATTCCGACAACTTTTGATGTTTAGGTGAAATTATGATGTACCCCTATATAAATTATATAAAGTTTGGTTATGTATGTATATAGTGATATATTACTTGAAAAACTAACATTAGTTGAGAACTAAAATAACTATTTGTAAATTGTACTCATGATTTCAATGCAATTAAGATCGAGGCGGATGAAATTAGACGTGGCGGTCGTGCAATGTGGAGTTTAGACGTGTGATGTGGAGTTTAGGTTTGGTGGCAACGATGGAGTTTGGTCGTTGACTTGTTGGGGAAGAAGAAGCAGCATCAAAGTGGTTAAAGGAGTTTGGGCTTCGGTGGAAGGTTTTTAAGTATATAATATTTATTTTTTAATTTTTTTAGGGGCATACTATCATACTCCTAATCGTAATTTTTTGTTTGATAAACAAAATATTTTATAATAACTCATTTGCAAGTGTAATTGATTTTTTTTTCTGTTTTTCATGCCACTCTTATAATAGTATAGGTATAAATATAAACACATGTTAGTTTATTATAGTTTATCTAACAAATTTTTTTTATTTAAGCTACTTATGAAATGTTTTTTTCATGAGAATTTGAACCTAATATATCATTCTCGTTCAAAACCTCTAATTTATCCTTTTCAATCTATCGCTCATCCTACGCTTATATTTCTCAATCGTTTGATATTGTTTATATTCAATGTTTTCAGAACATGACTGGACGTTGAACCGAACGTCTTACAGGTCACTGGTTAGACCGTATTTAAGAACCGGATAACATAATAAATATATAATATATTCCAAAAAGATTATACAATTATAAATGCATTTAAACAATTATAATTAGTTTTTAAACAAACTTATCATGTTAAAAAAATATAGGATTTGGTTTTAGTGTTCATTCTTTGAATTTAGTTAAAAAAAATAAAATCCGGTCCTACCGGTAAACCGGTTTCCGATCCAACCGGTGAACCGGCCGATTAGCTTGAATCTAATTCAAAAGTTGAAAAATACTGGATATGTACATTGTTTACGGCAAATTATTAAATATTTTGTTATTTGAGCTAGAAAGAGTGTGTGATTATAAGATCGAAGGTCATAAGTTTGGTTTTTGATATTATGTATTTTGTGTAGCTGATAAAAGTTTCTAGTTTTGAGTTGAAAAATCACAAATTTTATTCCCACAATCTTGAATGTTTTTTTCTATTAAAGTTACTTAAGGTCATGTTTGGGATTACTTATTTAACTTTAAAAATGACTTTTTGTTAACTTATTACGTTTTGAAATGAAGTTTTTAAAAATGTGTTTGGATTAGCTTTTTCAAAATTAATTTTCAAAATGACCAAAAAAGACATTTTTTATTGACATTATTTAATATTATTGGGTAAGGGGTAAAGAGTTGGGTATGTTTGTAAATTCATATCAACAAGTCATAAGTCATTTTGAAAAGCTATAATTTTTAGCTTTTTAAAAACAATTTATCACCCTCTTACAAAAAGCCATTTTGAAAAGTCATTTTAAGTTAGACAAACAACTAAATGACTTAATGGCTTTTTGAAAAAACCAATAAGTCAATAAGTCATTTTTAGATGAAATCTCAAACAAGGCCTAAATTATTAGGCCGTGACATGCAAGTGCTGCTGACAATATTAAAAAAAAAGAAGCCCTATCTTTTATTTGTTTTTATATTTTTTGTGTCTAAAACTTGAAAAGAGATTTTATTTATGGTTAAAAAATTGCCTTGATTTTGGTCTTTGCTTTGGGCCACCAGAACGCTTAAGTCGGCCCTGGTGACATGATGGGTAGATAAAGTTAGTTTGTGTTTCATGGCAATTGTTTTTACAAGGAGGCTTAAGTTTCTCTTTAGGTACTTAATCATTGGGGTGTTCGAAATCCCCGAAAAAACCGATACGAATTAAAGATTCGGATATTCGGACAGATTCGGATCGGATATCCGTTTTCTGAATTCGGATCGGATCGGATAACGGATATCCAAAATCATGTTTATTCAGATCGGATATCAGAATAACCCGAATAAATTCGGGTTATTCGGGTTGTTCGGATTAGTCGGATGAAAAAAATGGTTTATTCGAGTTATTCGGATCAGATAGAAAAATGTTGAATTCAGATCAGGTCGGGTTTCGGATAAGGTCCTAAAATTTTGAAATCCGAACAACCCGATCCGAATAACCCGAATAAACCGTTATCCGATCCGATGAACACCCCTACTTAATTAATCATGTCAATTTTAACGTCGTAAATGAGCCCTTAACATTGTCTTGTCTTTACGTTGCTTACATGGCTTATAAGCATCCCCGGTGGCACGTTAATGTCAACGTGTGTCTCGCCCCACCACATCATACTGAGGTTAAAGAACTTGTTTTTCATCATTTAACAAAAAAATTAACATAAAATCAATTATATAAAAGCATAGCAGGTTCTATTTTTTCAATGATCATAGCAAGGTTTTTGGATTTTACAAAAATATGACTCGTTGCTATGATAGAAATATATATATATATATATATATAGGGTTTGAATCCTTTGAAAACCCGATCTTAAAGAGAAAACCCTTAAACCCTAAGTGGACCGTTAGATCAAAGTTATTTTATATTTTAATTAATTAATCAGAAAAAACATGTGGTCCACAATTAAAGGTGAATATTTTATTGGGGTTTTTAAGAGTAAATTTACTCTTTTACCCTTTGAAAGGTATAATTGACTTTGTCTTTTCTCTTCTCTCTACTCTCACCTCTCACCTCTCTCCTCTCTCCTCTCTCCTCTATATATATAATTTATATATTTGATTTTCCAGAATAATACACATGTGTAGTGTTTTATTTTTTGGTTAAAAAATTATTTTTTTAAATATTACAACTACTAAAATATATAATTTTCATACAAAAAAAGTCATATTTTTTTAAAAAACAAAAAATATGCGCATTATAGGTATTGCTTGACAAGGTGTACTTTATGCATTAAAACTTGTACAATTTTTATACTACACACGTATACTTTTTCAGATTTTATGTGTTGCTTGACAAGGTGTACTATAGGCAGTAAAATTTGTACATTTTTAATATTACACATGTGTAGTTTCAGATATTATATATGTTTGCTTGACATATAAAAACTTGTACATGTTTATTACTACACATGTGTAGTTTTTCAGATCTTATAGTAGTGATTAGACCAAGTGTATTGTCTGTTGTAAAATTTGTACATTTTTATTCTACACATGTGTAGTATGGTTTTAGTAATTTTGATATTCTGTATAAAATTACACATGTGTAATGTATGTTTTATGTGTAAAATACACATGTTTAATGTTTTTATTATGGTTGAAAATATGGTTAATACACATGTTCATATTTTTTGTTTTTTTTTTAAAAATATGACTTTTTTGTATGAAAATATACATTTTTAGTTGTAATATTTTAAAAGATATTTTTTTAACCAAAAAATAAAACACTATACATGTGTAGTATTCTAAAAAATCAAATATTTAAATTAAATATATAAAGAGAGGAGAGAGGAGAGAGAAGAAATGAGAGAGAAAAGATGAGAGAGGAGAGAGAAAAGAGGAGAGAGGAGAGAGAAAAGAAGATAGGTGAATAAAATCAAATATTTATATGGAGGAAATGTGGGAAAATACAATTATACCCTTTTTATTTAATTAAATAAAATATTAAATAAGTTTGATCTAAGGGTTGAGATTAGGTTTAAGGGTTTTCTCTTTAAGATCGGGTTTTCATTTGATTCAAATCCTATATATATATATATATATATATATATATATATATATATATATATATATATATATAGGGGATGGTTCCTTTGTTAACCCTTCCTTATTGCGATAACCGTATAACCCTAGCCATTTTTTGCGTTTTTTGCCCGAATCTTTGTTTTTTTTCATGGTCTTTATTATACATAAATAGGGGGGTTTCTTTTTTGTGTTTTTGCTAATTCATCACCGTTTAGAAGTTATTTACAACCGTAAGTAAGTGTAACGACTTACAGTTACTTACATCATACTTGCATCAGATATGTGCTGTAAGTAACTGTAAGATATGTGTTGTAAGTAACTGTAAGTCGCTACACTTACTTACGGTTGTAAATAACTTCTAAACGGTGATGAATTAGCAAAAACACCAAAACGAAACCCCCTATTTATGTATAATAAAGACCATGAAAAAAAAGATTCGGGCAAAAAAACGCAAAAAAGTGCTAGGGTTATACGGTTATCGCAATAAGGAAGGGTTAACATTTGATCATTTCCCTATATATATATAACTCACTTGAGTTGGGGAAACTTTGAAACCTTTGAAAAAAACAATATAAACAAACCTAATTTTTTTTTTTTTTTTATAGTTTTGTAACATTATTAAGGTCAATTTTATTAAAAAAAATGAAAAAGCGCCGACAAATTTTTTTTTAAAAATAATTTGTCAACGGTGTAACACAGATGTACAAATCAAAGACGATATGTACAACTGTGTTACGTCTGTGTTACATCGTCGAAAATTATTTTTTTTAAAAAAATTTGTCGGCGTTTTTTCATTTTTTTATAAAATTGACACTAATAATGTTACAAAACTATAAAAAAGATAAGTTTGTTTACATTGTTTTTTTCAAAGGTTCTAAAGTTTCCTCAACTCAAGTGGGTTTCCAAAATAACCATCTTCTATATATATACACACACACATATACATAGGGCATGATTAAATAAAAAGTCTATTTTGCATAAAAATTGAAGGCTAAAAAGAATTTTCAAAATCTCTAAAACCGACTCAAACGAACTGTGACACCTCGTAATTTCCAGGTCAACACGTTATTTATTTAAATGTTTATTTAAATGCATTATGTACACGTGGCACTAGAATTAGATTAATTTAGTGTGACACGTGGCAGGACTGTACGAACATTGACACATGACTAGATAATTCGTAGAATTATCGGCAAACAGCACACACGTGTCAAAACACACGAACGTTGGTGAACGTCAAGCACATTGTGTAGCACAACACTCGAAACCTCACAAAACACTCACACATTGAACAAGGAAGTTCAAACAAGGCCAAACGATAGTTCGAAAGCGCGAAAACGACGACGAACGGATCAAACTCATTGAAAGAGGCTTATTGGGCTCTCTGAGAGCCCACCGCGGTACGCGGTGGCCCAACAAGCGGCCCATCCGTGATACGCGACATACATCGCGGGGATTGACTCCCGAAATCCTCCGCGGTACGCGACACCGCCCAGTCGACAAAATCTTATAAATCCAAGAACATTATGACTAGCCTACTCCCTTTCATCATTTTGCTCGACTGAACACGCCACCCTCCGCCTATTCTCGTCTTCTTCCTTGCAAAACCCACTGAAACCACCATTGTTAACCTCAAAGAAGCTCTACCTTTGAAGATTGAAGCTCATTCCTCACTTGGAAGCTTGAAGAATCATCACCACCCACTCGATTGTCGAAGAAGCTACTGTCCAGGAGCTTTAGGAGCTGTTATCACTATCATCTCGAAGTTCCAGGAGCTCTAGAGGTAGTCCTTACAACTCTTAGAGCTTAATATCACCTTTACACACACATGCATGACTTAAAACTCACATGCAAGCACCTAAGGTGCATATGCACGAATTTATCTTCTGGGTTTGATGATTTCACTATGTTTCTTGATGATCTAAAGTGATTAGATGATGAGTGTGAGCCTTGATGCTTAAAATGATGTTTTGTGACATTGTATTGCCATGCATGCATGATCCATGATGGTGGGAATGATCTTAAGTATGTTTAAATGCTTATTGATAGTATTAGAAGGATTACTCATGGTTAGATTAGGATGAAATGGCTAAAAAGATGATTTTTGACAAACTTTCCATTATTAGAAACTTTTTGTTTGTAAAATGATGTTATGAATGATATGGTAGACATGCATGTACATGGAATTGATGCTAGGATGCTAATATGATGAGTAGAATGTTTAAAATGTAATTTTGATAATGTTTTGGTCATTTTACAACATAGTTACTATATTTAGTAACTTTTTGAGACAATATATTGCTAGATGATAAATTTGGTTATATATACATGATTGAATGATGCTAGATTGATTATTATGATGATTGATGCTGAGAAAATAGGATTAGAAATGTTAGAATGGTTGTTTTCATGAAAAACTAGAAAGTTACTATATTTAGTAACTTTATTTTTACAAAAACCGATTTGTCAACGTGTTGAATGATTTGAGCATGCTAAATGACTTAATATGTTTTAATATGATGTTTAGATGCTAAGTTAGATGGTTTCCGACGTCGCGTATGCTAAAAATGGAAACTTTCCATTTTAGGAAACTTTTGTGTTCAAGCATGATGAAAACGACTTATGTGACTTGGTATGATGAAGTGCTATGTGTTAACATGTCACACCCCCAAATTCCCACTCGTGGTGTCAGTCCACGTGGGTGTGACGTGGCCAGGATCACAGCTCATGGTCATATAGAATGACTCTATATGAGTTACACAGTTACACAAATTGTAAAACAATACAAGTTTTCATAATTAGGCAGCGGAAGTGTTTAAACAACAAAATACATAAGTTTGCAGCGGAAAGTAAATTGTTTGAAACAGACACTACATAGTTAAACTCATTATCAAATACATCAAATGCACGCAATCCTAGGACATGAGTCTAAATGAGTGCCAGACTCCTTAGCGTGTCCTTGTGCGTGTCCTTGCGTGTGCTCCATTCAATTGCCTGAGAATACATGCGAAAAGTGTCAACTAAAAAGTTGGTGAGCTCACAAGTTTAGACAGACAGAAATAGTAAACAGATGTATACTGGGCATGTTTAAGTTTAGTTGTTGGATCTACGATCCGTGAGTGTGTCATGTCATCTTACCGAAACTCGACTGTTTCCATTTGCCTCCGCGGGTCATCGCTGAACCCGACATCAACCTCGATATTACACTCGTTATGACCTCCAGTCAATGTTGTTGCCGAGTGGGGCTAGTCAAACCCAGTAGTACTACGTAATAACGACTCGTTCGTAACAACTAACGGTAAGGATAAGTGAGGGCTTTATGCGATAAAAGTTACACTAAAAAAGAAACGGTTTCACAACATACCAGTCATATATCTAAAACAATTGCATTGTATTCTCACCCCAAAGTTGAGTAAAAACAGTTAGAGAGTAAAAGTGGGGCCGTAAACTCACCTGAGTTTGATAATGCGTTTGCTCAACAGAGTTAGCGTAGCTCGCCGGCTAGTAGTCACCTATATCATATAGGTACTATGAGTTTGTGTTCACAAATGCGGGTCTCACAGGACCGTGTTTAGCGTTCAACAACTCCAAGTTGTTGGTGGGTCGAGTTGACCGTGTTTGACTGTGTTGACCGTGTTTGACCTAACGACCCGTTGGTGACGGTTTGGATCAAGTGTTCGTGTATCATGTGGTTTAGTGTCGTGCGAAGTGTACGGATACCAAAAATCATTCCTATGAGGAAACTTAATATTTATGGTAGGTTCCTATTTTAGGAAAGTTTCCACATTAGGCAAGTCATGCATTAATTCACATTCCGATTGTTCTAACATGCATATTTATCCTAAATGAGCATGTTATCAAATAGCACATCGTTACACATAGTCGGTTTAACATAGTTTGCGCGTAAAAGTTTCCATAATTAGGAAGTGTGCACAAGCAAGCATATTTCACCAAATTTGACAATCAACATCATCTAGTATCATTATCTTCGTCCTAAATAGTCATCTAATCATACCCGTTATGACTAGCATGTTCCTATTCACGATTTTGCAAAATAAAGTTACTATATTTAGTAACTCGTGAAAAATACACAAAATCCAATCTTTCAACAACTCAAGCCTATCAATATCATCATATTATCATCCAATAATCATGTTTGACTCAAGACATTATCATATCCGTCATCCGTATGTAATCTTGTGATAAAAAGTTACTATTTATAGTAACATTCATAGAAATCATGATTTTGACAATACTAAATATTCCTATGCATCAAACACCCATCTTTTAACTTTCAAACATCATTTTTAAACATAACATATAGATCTAAACACATGCATGTGGTTATTTCATCAAAAACACACACTTAGTAACACTAAAGTTACTATTTATAGTAACTATCATGTTCTTGACATATCTTGATCAAAATCAACCATCCTAATCATGTAGAACATCATCAATATCATATCTAACAACATCTCAATATCAAATGTCATGCGAATCATGCTAGATCATACATGCATGTTGATAAAAGTAACCATCTACTAGCAAAATCAATAAATCACCATGGTTTTCAAGTAAAATCATCATAGATCATCATCAAATCATTAAAACAGTAAATAAATCAACAAATAGCACATCTAGAACATCAAAATTTCGTGGCAATGGTGTGTGGTGGTGATGCATGTAGCCTAAAGGGCTTGCATGTGTGATTTCTAGTGATGTTAAGCATTATTGACTATAGAAACTACCTTCCAAAGCTTTAAATCACGAAATGGGGCTTGAGCAACTTCTGGAACAGCTCTAGGGGGCTGGAATCGTCTCAAACGCGAAGAACAAGTAGGTAGGATGTTCTTGGGGCTTCTACAAAGCTTAAACCTTCAATCAATGGCCTCCAAAGGTTTGAGAATGGCTTCTTCTGGTGTATAATGGTTGGAACAGAGTGCAAAGGGTCGAGGGAGAGAGTTTCAGTCGATGGAAATCGGATAAGGGTGTAACAGAAATGATTAATCTTGGGGTTTTAAAGATTTTTGCGTGTTGGGGTCGTCGCGTACCGCGACACCTGTCCAAAAAGTATCATCGCGTACCGCGATGATTAAAATAATCATTCTGTTCCCGAAACACGCCGCGTACCGCGATGGTGGCAGATGATCGGTCGTCGCGTACCGTGATGGTTTTCGGAGAATTCAAATTCCCCCGCCCAGGCTTCGCGTACCGCGATGGCCCATTTAGGTGCCCATCGCGTAGCGCGATGTGTCTCGGTTGAGCCCAATAAGCCCAATTTCATTGTTTTGAACCGAATTTCTCGCATTTCTCGAATACGATCATCGTTTCTCGACACGTAAGTGTTGTTCTACTAACTTAGGTTCTCCGGAACCTAATTGTGAAGTGTAAGTGTACTGTGGTTTGATCCGTTCACCAACGTTCGTCATTCAAGACACGTGCGAGTTTCGTGCGATAATTTCTCGAATTATCGGTGTGTTTGGTCCGTTGTGCCACGTGTCACACTCAATACAATTATTCTAGTGCCACGTATGAAATAATAATACACATTATTATTAAAATAAAACAAATGTTGACCTGGAATTTGCGAGGTGTCACATCATCCCCCAGTTAATAGGAATTTCGTCCCGAAATTCAGTTCATGTGCTGGTGCTGGTTTGTTCGGTGAATAGATGAGGGTATTTCTTTGTCATCTGATCCTCTCTTTCCCAGGTGTATTCCGGTCCTCGTCGTGAGTTCCATCGGACTTTCACTATCGGTATCTTACTGAGTTTTAACTTCTTGAGTTCCCGGTCCATGATTTCCACCGGTTCCTCCACGAAGTGAAGTTGTTCATCAATCTGGATTTCCTCCAAAGGAATCGCGAGCGTTTCGTCCGATAGACATTTCTTGAGATTTGAGACGTGAAACACGTTGTGTACACTACTCAATTCTTGTGGTAGCTGTAGTTCGTAAGCCACGGGGCCTATCCGTTTAGTGATCTCGAATGGTCCGATATAACGAGGATTTAACTTTCCCCGCTTCCCGAATCGAATCACTCCCTTCCAAGGTGAGACTTTAAGGAGTACTCGGTCTCCCACTTGGAATTTCAAAGGTTTGCGCCTCTTGTCAGCGTAGCTCTTTTGTCGGTCTCGAGCTGCTGCCATTCTGTTACGTATTTGCACTATCTTTTCAGTTGTTTCGTGCACTAGTTCGGGTCCGGTCAATTGGCTTTCACCAACTTCCGCCCAACAGAGTGGTGATCTGCACTTACGTCCGTAAAGTGCTTCAAACGGTGCAGCTCCAATACTGGTGTGATAGCTGTTGTTATAGGAAAACTCTACCAAAGGTAAGTGAGTCTCCCAGCTGTTACCGAAGTCAATCACACATGCTCGAAGCATGTCTTCCAAGGTCTGGATGGTTCGTTCACTCTGACCATCCTTTTGTGGGTGATAGGCAGTGCTCATATCCAATCTTGTCCCAAGCACCTTGTGTAAGGACTTCCAAAAATGTGTCGTGAAACGGCTGTCTCGGTCAGATATAATAGAGGTTGGGACTCCGTGTCTGGATACGATTTCCTTTAAGTAGACTCGGGTTAACTTTTCCAGTTTGTTAGTTTCCTTAATCGGTAAGAAATGTGCCGATTTCGTGAGTCGGTCTACGATAACCCAGATGGTATCGCAACCACTTGCTGTCTTCGGCAGCTTGGTAATAAAATCTATGGAAATCTGTTCCCATTTCCATACTGGGATTTCCGGTTGTTGGAGTAACCCTGACGGTTTCTGATATTCGACCTTAACCTTGGAGCAAGTCAGGCACTAACTCACATAGGTTGCAATTTCTGATTTCATGTTAGGCCACCAGTAAGTTGCCTTTAAGTCTTGGTACATCTTGTCGGAACCTGGATGTACTGAGTATCGACTCTTGTGAGCTTCATCCATCACTACTTCTCTCAATCCCCCGTAGCGTGGAATCCAAATCCGATCCATCAGATAGTAAGCTCCGTCATCCTTCTGTTTCATTTGCTTGTCCATCCCTCTCATGGCCTCTCGAGTAAGGTTTTCGGCTTTCAACGCTTCTTGTTGTGCGATCCGAATTTGATTTGGTAGTTCGGAGTGGATGGTAAGTTGTAGTGCGCGTACGCGTTTAGTTGTTTCCTCCCGGCTTAGTGCGTCCGCTACTACGTTAGCCTTCCCAGGGTGATACTTGATTGCACAGTCATAATCGCCTATTAGCTCGACCCATCTGCGTTGTCTCATGTTCAGTTCCTTTTGGTCGAAAATGTGCTGTAGGCTCTTATGATCAGTAAATATTGTGCACTTGGTGCCGTACAGATAGTGTCGCCAGATCTTTAGTGCGAACACTACGGCTCCCAACTCTAAATCGTGAGTTGTGTAGTTCTTTTCGTGAACCTTCAATTGTCGTGACGCATACGCTATAACTTTCTCGCGTTGCATCAACACACAACCGAGTCCTTGCTTTGATGCGTCACAGTACACCACAAAATCCTCGCACCCGTCTGGTAGCGATAAGATTGGTGCACTGCACAACTTTTGCTTCAACAGATCGAAAGCAGCTTCTTGTTTTTCTCCCCATTCAAATTTCTTGTCTTTGTGTGTAAGGGAAGTCAATGATTTCGCAATCTTCGAGAATCCCTTGATAAACTGCCTGTAGTACCCGGCCAACCCTAAGAACTGTCGCACCTCAGTTGGAGTCTTAGGCGCTGCCCACTTCTTGATTGCCTCGATCTTGGCTGGGTCTACGTGTATCCCTTTCTCGTTTACTACGTGTCCAAGGAACTGAACTTCGCGAATCCAGAAATCACATTTAGAGAACTTCGCGTATAGTTGTTCCTTCTTCAGCAGTTCTAAGACACGTCTCAAGTGCTCGGCATGTTCTTCCTGAGTCTTAAAGTAGATCAAGATGTCATCAATGAATACGATTACGAACTTATCGAGATATGGTTTACACACCCGATTCATGAGATCCATGAATACTGCCGGTGCGTTAGTCAATCCAAAAGGCATGACTAGGAACTCGTAATGTCCGTACCGTGTTCTGAATGCTGTCTTCGGTATGTCTTCCTCCTGTATTCTAAGTTGATGGTAACCAGATCTTAAATCGATCTTCGAATAGTAGCTGGATCCTTGTAGTTGGTCAAACAGGTCATCTATTCGAGGTAGAGGGTATCGATTCTTGATTGTTACCTTGTTTAGTTCCCGGTAGTCTATACACATACGGAATGAACCGTCTTTCTTTTTCACGAATAAGACAGGAGCTCCCCAAGGTGAGAAACTCGGTCGGATAAATCCTTTATCTAACAACTCTTGTAGTTGATTAGATAACTCTTGCATTTCAGTAGGAGCCAATCGGTATGGTGCCTTGGCTATTGGTGCAGCTCCTGGTGTTAAGTCTGTCTGGAACTCCACTTGTCGTGCTGGTGGTAGTCCCGGCAGATCGTCAGGAAAAACTTCCGGATAATCGCGAACAACATCGATGTCCTCGATCTTCCGTTCCTTCTTTGGTTGTTCGGTGATAAGGGCTACGATTGCCGTGTATCCTTTCTGCAGATATTTGTTAGCCTTCATGCAAGTCATGATGTTTAACGGTATGCCACGCCGTTCTCCTTGGATTGAGATCTGCTCTCCACTTGGCAACGTAACTCGTACAATCTTCTCCTTGCACACGATCTCCGTGTGGTTTGCAGATAGCCAATCCATTCCAATCACCACGTCGAAGCTCCCGAGAGTTACCGGCATTAGGTCAATCACCAGTTGATGGTCTGCTAGTGTTAGAAACACACCCTTTGATGATATGTTGTGTTTCGATAAGTTTGCCATCAGCTAACTCTACGGTATACTTATAATCTAGTGGTGTTGGTGTCATATCAAGCAATTTACTAAATTCACTAGAGATGAAACTCCTATCGGCACCGGTATCAAATAATATGCTAGCGTAGACATTATTTAAAAGGAACGTACCGGTGACGACGTTTGGATCATCTTTAGCTTCCCCGGATCCGATCACGAATGCCCTCCCCCTTGCTGGGTTGCCGCCTGCGTTCTTGTTTTGCGGGCAATCTCTGCGCATATGCCCCGGCTTCCCGCAAGTGAAGCATCCCTTCAATGTATTATCCTTGTTGGGGTTAGGGTTGGGGTTTGATCGGCATTCCTTGGCCAGGTGTCCGTTCCTGCCACAGTTGGTGCACCGAACTCTTCGGCATGGGCCGTGATGGTGGTATGAGCAGTTGTTGCATTTGGGGTTGTTGCCCCGATACCCCCCTTTGTCCTGATTGTTTGGTTGGGTGGCAGTGAAGACCTTGGCAGGTGTAGGTCGGTGTTGAGTTGGCTGTTGGGGTGAAAAGGTTCGGTTGTTGTTGGGCTCCCACTTCTTCTTGGGTTCTTGGGGTTTCAGATGTTCACCCCTCTTTGGCAGCTTTCCCTGTGCTACTGCCTGATCAGTTAGTTTGTGGGCAAGTTGGATCAATGGTTGAATTGTGGTGTGATCGGAAGCAGTTACCATGCTCTGTATCTGCTCCGGCAATCCACTGATGAATTGTTCGATCTTTTTATACTCCGGCGTCACCATTGCCGGGCAGAGCTTGCACAGTTCATGAAACCGAGTGCAGTACTTCTCGATTTCTGACCATACCATCTTGTGTACCCAGAATTCTTCTTCCAGCTTCCGGATTTCGTCACGAGGACAGTACTCCTCATGAAGCATCCTTGTGAAGTTCTCCCGAGGAATAGAGTTGGCGGTCTCCAGTCCGAGAGTTTGTACATGGGTGTTCCACCATGTGAGGGCTGGTCCCTCCAGTGTTCCAGTAGCATATTTCACTCGGTTTTCCTCCGAGCATTCAGACATGGAGAAGACTGACTCCAGCTTCTCAATCCAGCGGAGCAGTCCCACTGCCCCTTCGGTACCCTGGAACTTGTGAGGGTGGCAGCTCAGAAAGGCTTTAAACGAGCATCCCTTTGTTGCGCTCCCTTGGGATCCTGTGCATCGGAGTTCAGTGTAACGTGTTAGTGTCGGTGTTGCCTATGCTAAGTTAGTCAGGTTAGGTAGATGTTAGTACCGTTGTTAGTACCGCTAGTCTCGCTAGCGTGTCGGTTTGCTTCATATTCTGCAAGCACCTTGTTGAACTTGCGTTCAACCATCATGTCGATTCTGGCCTTCTCGGCCTTACGTTTGAGTCTGAGGGCATTGGTTCCTCTTCCGGACATGTTTCTATATGGAGGGGTTAGAGTGTTAGTCAACATATGTCAAAGTGTAAGTCAATGGTTAGAATAGTTGTCATGTCAGATGTCAAGTTAGATATCATAACAGAGATTGTATTAACAGCAGTCATAACAATAAGGCAGACAGTAATAAAGCATAACTTTCATAAATACCAAATTTTGAAGTACAATAATTTTAAAGGAAAGTACAATGCGAGTTCTCCGAGCACATCCTGCTCGTCTAGGCCAAAATGAAATAAAAGTAAAACAATACAAAGTAAGAAAATCCGCTAATCTGAGTCCATGGAGACATGGGAGATGTCACTAGCTGCGTCCCCATTATCATCATCCTCCCGGATCCTCATTGGGATCTTCGTCGAAATCCCCCTCTTCGAGGTCTTCGGCCTCGAACTGTGGTCCGTCGTCCTCAGCTGGTGGCTCCTCGATAAACTGTGCCGCCCATGCGTTGAGCATGGCGTCGCTGGCCTGTACCATCGCCTGAGTCTCAAATATGTCTGTCCGGTTCTCAGTGATGCGCCCATCATGCTCCTGCATGATGTCGACCATCTGACCGTGCTCATCACTGTACTTTAGGTTGTCCGTACATCCGTACATCCGTACGATTGTACTGTTACGACCTGAGATTTATTAATTATTAATGATTATGAATTAATGATTGACATTACTGATATTATCACTGTTGCTGGTATACATGATTATAATTTATTATACGCGTAAACCACGGGAAGTTTAGTTGTAATACAACCAAACAGACCCGTAGTGTTTATCGCGGTTACTTATCACTGATAATGATGGATTATTGGTTTGAGAATGATTTGTGATGGAACTGGGAGTTTGTTGGAGTCTGGTTACTAAACGTAGTCAAGGACCCATGGTCATGGTTTATCGAAATAGCGGTGGGACGGTGGCTAGGGCAGTTGCGACTGACCCTTACATATGCCCTATATATATGCATATTTCGGTCTATCATGGATGTGTCAGTGACTAGGGTTTAGTGGGTTTTGGTTTGGGGAAAATGATAATATTAAAGTTATTAAATAATGGGAATTAATTACGCGAAGTGAGGTTACGAACGCTATTTAATCGCGAATATTAATTTAGAAATATTAACTTAATAATGTATTCGCGCGGGTGACGATTCACGCGAATATAATTATTAGGAATAATATTCTAAAACGATATTCCATAAATCATAGATCAAATCGAAATGCGATACGAGCATCGGATTCGCAAAGGTGACGATCTTTACGAATACGTACGCGAGTAACGCGTTTCGACGAGATAATTAAATAATATTTAACTATATTAAATTAATAAATGAGTCTTTAAAATGTTTATTAGGAATCACAACTTAAATTGTGTTGAATAAATAAACTTAGCAAATAATGGTCTGAACGATGATGAAACGATAACCGTTTTAAGAAACATCTGTATTTAAATAAAATCATTTTAATATTAGATGAAACTAAATTATTTTAATGTTTTATGATTAAATATATTTTACGAGTAAAACCGGACATTTATTTAACTATCGCGATAAAGACGAGACCGAACACGCGGGAACGAGGTGAACTTAAATGGTGGAAGACTCCACCATCTTCTTCATTCTCTCAAAATCTGTCTCTCTATCTAAAAACACACACATACTTCTCTCTACCTTCTCTCTAACTTTCCAAGCTCGTTTCTTGACGGATTTGCGGGATCGTTGCGGCTACGTGTTCGTGAGATCGAGAGGAACAAGATCATACGAAGAAAACCCACGTTTGCTGAACAATTCGAGGTAGATCTATGCTTTTATTCTCGGTTTGTTGTTAATCACGATTTTAGAATGTATTGTTGTCATAATTGATTTAAAACTTTGCTAAACCTTTAAACGATTAACACAAAAGTAGTAGGGATCGTGGGGGATAAACCTGTAAGCGCTGCGGATGATGATGATGATGTATAGTGGTTCGCGTGGGGAGCAGCTTTGGGGCGAACCAGGGGCGGCTGAAACAGCTTCTGGCCGAACCCTCCAGGTCTTGGCCGAACCCTAGCCTTAGCCGAACCCTGCGATCTGGTGGCAGGCGAGCCTTCCTGATCTGAACGAACCCTACATCATCCTTGGCGAACCCTGCTGGAGAGCCTTCCTAGGCCACGAACCCTCGGCACTCCCCGAACCCTAGGCAATAAGCTTGGCCAGCCGAACTCTCTTAGCCACAAAGCCACGAACCATGCACGCTAGCCGAACTATTGGATTAGCAAACCTTGTCACTCTACGAACCTTGCTCAACTTCCCACCCATAGCAGCGAACCATAGGAGCTGCGAACTCTAGGGACGAACCCTGCATGGGTCACGAACCCTGGTGGCCGAATCTATGAGTCACGAACCATAAGGTTCGCCTAAATAGAAGTGTTAGCCGAACCTTGGACTGCTGAACCAGAAGGTTCGCTGGTCCAAGGGCTGCCCCCACCCATTTTCGAGTTGTCGGACGCTAAGTGATGAATCAAAGATTATGAGAGATCATGTAGAATCATGCATACATGAATGATGATACAAGCCACCACCTTTTCTCTCCATAACTTAATTTTTCTTTAAAACCATGAAGTTGTATAAGTATATGTAGAAATTGTTGATTAACACTTAACTTCTCATGAGAATAAATTAATTGCAACTTTCTTAAACATAGAAATTTAATATAATAATTTCGGTTGTGGTGGTTAATTGAATGAAATCATGCATGCAAGCATAGGTATGTGTATACTTAGGATTACCCCTTTATTTATACATACCTATGAATATGTACATGGTATCTCAAGAATGGTTTATTAATAGGGAATGATGAATGAACCCATGAGTCTCAATTATAAACTATTAGAGACTGATTTTGAGATGATTGGTTGAAACACTTTAGCCTAGGATAAATAAACTAAGTTAAGTTAATACTTAGTGATTAAAAGTTAACACTTATGGGTAATTGATTAGAATAAAATGAATGTACTTACGAGCACAGAATACGCGATAATTACAGATTGTTGAGTTGGTCTTGAGTTTATCTACGCGAGCGCGCATTATACGAGAACCCGAAATCTAAGGACTTCAGGTGAGTTCTCATAACCTCCCTTTCTTTAAACTGTTTTAGTTTTAAAACTCGGAGGTGAAACATGTATACCGGTTTAAATATTATTTTGATAAAACAAGGATAATACCTGTTTATCATTATGATATTCACTATTATGAATTATCATTATTATGGATTATTACTGGTTATCATAAATCCGTGTAAACATTGTTATTGACTTCGGTCAATAACAAAGATTACATGTATTGTCTCATACTCCGTGAAATCATTACTTTTAACTTCGGTTATTTGTTTTGACTTCATGTATTGTCACGTGGAGGGTTTCCACATCCGTGAAGTATTGCTCTTGACTTCGGTTGATTGCTTTGACTTCATGTATTGTCACGTGGTTAGCGACCACTCCATGATTCATGTATTTAACTTATGTTAATTACATAATGATCATGTATAGTCACGAACATTGGTTGAGAATATGATTGATTGAGTTGGTTGATTTGTTGTGGATTGATTATCTATGTTTGACTATGATTAATTGTGATTGATTATGACTGATTGGTTATGTGATTATGTGATTGTATATGTGTATGATTGATGAATTGGTGATTGTGTATTGAATTATATCATACAGGTATTCTCATGGAATTTCTCACGAAGATCATAAGTTTTATAACCGTTTTAAATAAAGCATTTTATAAAACCATTTTTAAACTTAAGCTTTTAAACTCATTTTATTAATACATTTTTAAAAATATAAAGACTTATGATTACTCACCAACTACTTTTGTAGTTGACACTTGATTTTCTTACATGTTTCAGGTGATGGAGACAAGTAGGAATGAAGAGAGGATCTCTTCTATTTTGGACATCATCATCATATAGGATCTTGGACTTAGTTAATTAACTAAATTTCTGGCGATTAGAGTTTAGTTAGTTTAACTAATTCTTTTGTGTAACTGATGTACTTGATTCATGATGAACATGATTTTTGTGTAATTATCTTGGTTGATTAAATGATATATGATGATTTGATTTAGATGCCCACGAGCTTTTGAACAATCTACACATCCCTCGTGGCATCCCGATGATTCCGCCGTCGGTCGGGGTGTTACAGATTGGTATCAGAGCCTGGGTTATAGGGAATTAGGTTACTAGAAATGGTTGACCTAGTCTATAACCGTAGGATACCCTGGTATGAATAAATTCATACACTAGTTAGTATATTCAGGACTTCATGCTTATGTGTTTATTACATGTTAATTGAACTCCTGTTATACATCTGATATAAATATGCTGATTATAAATTTCTTGCTTACGTGTGCCCTAATGATTCGATAAGGACATGCACGTGGTGTATCGTAAAGGTGGTGGGACGTTGGCTAGGGCAGTTGCGACTGACCCTTACATATGCCCTATATATATACCATTTACGGTACATTAGGTGGATGTCAGTATTGAAGAATGTGGGAACTACCCGTTTGGGAAATTATTTGCTTAGGAACTTAATTGTTTATGAATTGCTTGCCTTAGGAATTATTTGTTTGAGCTATAAACTCCAGACAAGGACACACTCGTGGTATACTACAAAGGTGGTGGGACGGTGGCTGGGGCAGTTGCGACTGACCCCTACATATGCCCTATACATATACCATTTGTAGTATATTGGGGGTCTGTCAGTGTCAGGAACTTAGGATATTGTTAGGACCTTACTAGGAGTGGTTGAGAGGATATGATTGTGGACTGTTGATGATATGTTTGATGGATTGACTCTTGAATGATTATACTTGATGAATATTATAAATTCACTTATGAAATACACAGATTGGACACGTAGGATGCATAGGATTTACAAATGACATGAGCGGTTAGTGATGGAATATTGACTGGGATGAGGATACACACTTGATGATAATATGAACGCACAGTGATGATACTAACACTTAGTGGTGGTATGGACACTTGATGATAATAAACTATAGGGAAGATATGAACACTTAGTGACAATAAGAGCACTTTGTGATGATATGAACCCTCATTAATGATTATAGACATTGGGATTGATATGGATTTTAGTGAACTTAGACAATTGGGGGAACTTAATGTCAGGTGAACTTAGACATTAGGTGAACTTAGAAATAGGCAAGCCTACATGTCAGGTGAACTTAGACATTAGGCAAACCTAATTGTCCAAGGGAACTAGAGATCACTTCACTTAAAATTATCCTAAAGGATAAGGTTGGTGAAGTGAGATTCATGGGGAAATACATGACACACTCTACACACTAGCAAGGGCATAATCGTGGTGCAATGGAACGGTGGTGGGACGGTGTAGGGGAGATTGCGATCTACCTCTGCATATGCCCTATATATAAGCTTGTTGCATTGCATTGGGAGGTTGTCAGTGTTAGTATAGAGTGAGGAATGTATAGGACCTAGGAATAGTTAGCTAACACTAGTTATGACCAACTAGGACACTTAGAATAATATTAGGAAATCTATAAAATTTGGAGTTCAATGACAGATAGGAGATAAATATAGTTCCTATATGAAATTCTACCTGTTTAAATGAACTCATTTGACCATTGTTTGTATAACTTACGTTGTAAACGGTAGTAACATGTTTCTAATTTCTCAGAAACATGCCGCCTCGCCGTCACAACGAAGATGACTCAAACAGTGGGGATGCTAACAACGGTAATGCCAACTCCGGCATACAAGAGTTAGCCACACTTATCTCTGGATTGGTGAGCCAACTGACTCAGGCTAACCAGAATATCAACCAGAACAGAGGTGGTGCAAACCAGACAACTTGCACATTCAAACACTTCAATTCCTGCAACCCCCTGAAATTCACGGGTGCTGAGTCGGCCACTGGTCTGCTGCAGTGGTTCGAGAGTATGGAGAACACCTTCATCAACAGCGAATGTCCCGAGAATCTGAAAGTTCGCTATGCCACCAGTGTTTTCCAAAGAGGGCACTGACTTGGTGGAATGGGGAAAAACGAACTAGGGGAGTGGATGCCGCTCTTGCACTGACGTGGACTGAGGTCAAGAATCTGATGACCACTGAATTCTGTCCTCGTAGTGAGATGAGGAAGCTTGAGACCGAATTTTGGGAGCTCAAGCAGGATAGCGGAGAGAATGTCATCTATAATACTCAATTCCATGAGTATAGCTTACTGGTACCCACATGGTGACACCCTTGGAAAGGGCGATTGAGAAATATATCGGCGGACTGCCGGTACAGATTCAGGATACAGTCTACGGGAGCAATCCCAAAACACTTGAGGCTGCAATCCGATTATCTGCAACTCTTACTGACAATCATGTGAGGAATGGAACACTCACTAGGAAAGGATACAAGAAGACTGACACCAAGACTACTGCAAAGGAAGTCAAAACTGAAGTCAAGTCTGAAGCTGCTAGTTCATCCAAAAGCAGCAACAAGAAGAGAAAGGCCAGAAACTTCATGGTCACTGCTCCTGCTGCTAAGTCTGCGCAGCAATCATCAAACAATTCAACTGCCAGAAATTTCACTGGGAACACTCTCAGTGTAACACCTGCCGTTATCATCACGCACCAAATTTGCCATGTCGCGTCTGCAACAACTGCGGCAAATTTGGTCATTTTGCTAATGTTTGTCGGAGTGCACCGCAAGCACAAAGGTTGCAACATGCACCGCTTGCACTGCCAGCTCCTCATGCACAACCTATACCAGCTGTACCCGTTCGCCAGGTACCTCCAGCACAGGCAAGAGCCTGTTATGAATGTGGTGAAGTGGGTCACTTCAGGAATCAATGCCCAAAGTTGACTGGAAATAATCAGAGGATGGCAAGAGGCCGGGCTTTTCAACTGAATGCTCCAGCTGCTCAAGCCAACCAGGATGTGGTCAACGGTACATTTCTGATCAACAACTCTTATGCATCTGTCTTATTTGATTCTGGTGCCGATAGGAGTTTCGTTTCATATGATTTTGAATGCTTGCTTGGTAGAACACGTACATATTTAGATAAACCGTTTAACGTGGAGGTGGCTGACGGAATCACTATTGATATTGACACTATTATTGTTGGATGTACGGTGAACTTAAATGATCACGTTTTCCCAATTGATCTTATACCTATGCATCTTGGTAGCTTTGACGTTATCATAGGCATGGACTGGTTAGCCACCCACAAAGCGGAGATTGTATGCCATGAAAAGTATATTCGTATTCCATTACCTTCGGGTGAAACTTTGAGAATATTTGGAGAAACTGCTAGTAAAGGTCTTAAGCTGATGTCATGCACTAAAGCACATAAGTACCTTAGGAAGAAATGTATAGCCTTCTTAGCACACATTGTGGAGAAGAAAGAGAAAGAAAAGAGAATTTAAGATGTTCCGTGTGATACGAGATTTTCCAGAAGTCTTTCCAGATGATTTGCCGGGTCTTCCACCAGAACGTCAAGTTGAGTTCCGAATCGACTTAGTACCTGGTGCGAACCCAGTCGCCAAAGCTCCCTACAGACTCGCGCCTTCGGAGTTGCAAGAATTGGCGAGCCAGCTGCAAGAACTTACCGATAAAGGATTCATTCGCCCGAGCCATTCGCCATGGGGTGCACCGGTCTTGTTCGTCAAGAAAAGGACGGGACATTCCGAATGTGTATCGATTACCGCGAATTGAACAAACTCACAATTAAGAATCGATATCCACTGCCGCGCATCGATGATCTCTTTGATCAGCTTCAAGGCTCGGCATGGTTTTCAAAGATTGATCTTAGGTCTGGGTATCATCAGCTTCGTGTACATGATGATGATATTCCCAAGACTGCTTTCAGAACCAGATATGGCCACTATGAGTTTTTGGTAATGCCTTTCGGCCTTACCAATGCACCTGCGGTTTTCATGGATCTCATGAACCGTGTTTGCAGGCCATACCTGGATAAATTTGTGATTGTATTCATTGATGATATTCTGATCTATTCGAAGACCAAGGAAGAACACGAGAAACACCTCAAGTTGGTCTTGGAGATCCTAAGAGAAGAGCGACTGTATGCCAAATTCTCTAAATGTGAATTTTGGCTTAAGGAAGTTCAATTCTTGGGGCATATAGTCAACGAATACGGTGTTCACGTGGATCCTGCAAAGATTGATGCTGTGAAGAATTGGAGTACACCGAAGACACCGACGGAGATTCGATCGTTTCTTGGACTTGCCGGTTACTATCGGCGGTTCATATCGAACTTCTCCAGGATTGCTGTCCCTCTCACAGCTTTGACTCAAAGGAATAGGCCATACGAGTGGGGACCAAAGCAAGAAGAGGCATTTCAGACCCTGAAACAGAAACTCTGTGATGCTCCTGTCTTGACATTGCCTGATGGAAATGATGATTTTGTGGTTTATTGTGATGCATCCAACCTGGGTCTCGGTTGTGTTCTCATGCAACGGGGAAAGGTTGTGGCTTATGCATCAAGACAATTGAAGATTCACGAAAAGAACTACACCACACACGACTTGGAACTTGGTGCAGTCGTGTTTGCCTTGAAGATATGGAGACACTATCTTTATGGCACTAAGTGTGTAGTGTTCACTGATCATAAGAGTTTGCAACATATTCTGAATCAGAAAGAACTTAATATGAGACAACGGAGATGGGTTGAACTGTTAAATGATTATGACTGTGAAATTCGCTATCATCCTGGGAAAGCGAATGTAGTAGCAGATGCGCTTAGTCGCAAGAGTCAAGTTCAGATCCATAGTGTCCGAGTGCACAATAGTCTCCGAAATGATGTTCTCACAGCCCAACAACACTCATTAGCTCAAGATGATTTGAAGAATGAGATGTCTTGCGGGGCTGAAATCTTATTGGAAACAAAGGATGATGGGTTAATGTATTACTTGAATCGATTGTGGATACCGAACAGGGGTGATCTCAGGATGGTTATTATGAATGAAGCTCATAAGTCTCGTTACTCAATCCATCCAGGTTCTGACAAGATGTATCAAGACCTTAGGGGCTTGTACTGGTGGCCTGGAATGAAGAAGGATATTGCTGAATATGTGTCTAAATGCCTCAACTGTGCCAAAGTCAAGGCCGAACATCAGCGACCTTCGGGATTGTTATTACAACCAGAGATACCGATGTGGAAGTGGGAGAATATTTCCATGTATTTCATTACTAAACTCCCACGAACCACAAACGGTAAAGATAGCATTTGGGTTATTGTTGATAGATTGACTAAGTCGGCTCATTTCTTACCGATACGCGAAACTTACCCTGTGCGGAAGTTAGCTCGTATCTACATTGATGAAATCGTTAGCCGACATGGTATTCCCTTAAGCATAATATCGGATCGTGATGCTCGCTTCACGGCACGATTTTGGGAATCACTGCATGAAGCCTTTGGAACAAGACTGGATCTTAGCACTGCTTATCATCCTCAAACGGATGGTCAAACGGAGCGAACGATTCAGACATTAGAAGACATGTTAAGGGCTTGTGTCATCGATTTCGGTGGCAATTGGGATAGCCATCTACCATTGGTTGAGTTCTCGTATAACAACAGTTATCACGCGAGCATTGGTATGGCACCGTTTGAAGCTCTTTATGGCAGGAAGTGTCGGTCACCTATTTGTTGGACCGAAGTCGGTGATTCGCAGATTACTGGTCCAGAGATTATTCAGGAAACGACTGACAAGATCCGCCAGATCCGCGACAATCTGTTAGCTGCTCGCAGCAGACAGAAGAGTTACGCGGATAAACGAAGAAAACCTCTAGAGTTTGAAGTGGGAGATATGGTATTGCTTAAAGTGTCGCCTTGGAAGGGCGTTGTTCGATTTGGAAAGAAGGGGAAGCTTGCTCCACGTTATGTTGGCCCTTTTAAGATCCTTGAACGGATCGGGAAGGTTGCTTATAAATTGGAACTTCCTCCTGAACTTAGTAATGTGCATCCGACGTTTCACGTGTCCAATCTAAGAAAGTGCTTAGCTGATCAGGATCTTCAGGTACCACTCGATGACATTCGCATCGATGATACCATGCACTTTGTGGAAAAACCAGTGGAGATTATGGATCGTGAGGTTAAACAGCTCAAACGCAGTAGAATCCCAATTGTCAAAGTACGTTGGGAATCGAAGCGGGGTCCAGAATTCACATGGGAGCGGGAAGATCAGATGAAGCTTAAGTACCCACATTTATTTACTACGGTCACTCCAAGTTGAATTTAGGGACGAAATTCCCTTTAACTAGGGGAGACTGTAACATCACTGTACATTCGGTTGTCCGTACGTCCGTACATCCGTACGAATGTACTGTTACGACTGGATATTTATAATTATTGATGATTATGAGATTATTGATTGACATTACTGATATTATCACTGTTGCTAGTATACATGATTATAATTTATTATACGCGTAAACCACGGGAAGTTTAGTTGTAATACAACTAAACAGACCCGTGGTGTTTATCGCGGTTACTTATCACTGATAATGATGGATTATTGGGTTGATAATGTATTGAGATGGAACTGGGAGTTTATTAGAGTATGGTTGCTAAACGTGGTCAAGGACCCATGGTCATGGTTTATCGAAATAGCGGTGGGACGGTGGCTAGGGCAGTTGAGACTGACCCTTACATATGCCCTATACATATGCATATTTCGGTCTATCATGGATGTGTCAGTGACTAGGGTTTAGTGGGATTTTGGTTTGGGAAATGATAATATTAATGTATTAAATAATGGGAATAATAAATACGCGATGTGAGGTTACGGTCATTATTTAAACGTGAGTATTGATTCAGAAACATTAACTTAATAATGTATTCGCGTGGGTGACGATTCACACGAATATAATTATTAAGAATAATATACTGAAACGATATTCATAAATAGTAATTCAAATCGAAATACGGTACGAGCATCGGATTCGTAAAGGTGACGATCTTTACGAATACGTACGCGAGTAACGCGTTTCGACGAGATAATTAAATATTATCAAACAATATTAATTTAATAAATTAAAACTAAAAATATTTATTAGGAATCACAACTTAAATTAAATTAGAATAATTTAAATTATTAACTAAGTGATTTAACGATGATTAAACGAAAATTGTTTTATGAAACAATAATGTTTAAATAAAATCATTTTAATAGAGATGAAAATTATTATCTTAGATGTTGTAAGGTTTAGATATATTTTTACGATTAAAACCGAGTATTTTAATTATTCTAATCGCGATAAAAACGAGACCGGACACGGTAAATTACACGCGGTATATGAAAGAGATTATTCACCTTCTTCCTCACATTTTCACAAACCCTTTCTCTCTCTAAACCCTCTAAATTTCGTCACCCTCACCACCTCCATCTTCTCTCTAACTTTTTGAATTCGTTTCTCAACCGATTCGGGAGATTCCGGTTCCTACGCGTTAGTGAGATCGAGAGGAACACGAAGATATCAAGGAAGTGGCCATTTGCTCACGATTGGAAGGTAAGAGACCCATTTTATTTTCGGCTTTGGGTGAAAACCCTATTTCGTGTATAGATGCTTACTAAATCGGGATTTAAGGCCTTGTAATGTGTTAATCGAGATATTATTGAGTTGAGGTGAGCTAGGGATGACCGTAAACCAGTAAAATGCGATTAGGGTGATGATGAACAGTGCACAGTCGTCACAGCAGGTGAGGGCCGAACCCTGAGGTCCTCACGAACCCTGTTGGGCGGGAACTAGGGTGGCGAACCCTAGCTTCAGCCGAGCCTTCCCTCTCACAGTCTGCAACGAACCCATAAGGTTCGTAACCAGCGAACCCTAGGCCAGCAACTCACGAACCATGCAACCTTTTTGCCGAACCCTCTGCGCCCTCCTTGATCGGCGAACCATGGGGTGCCGAACCTTAGGCCACCGAACCCCTCATGCAGCCGCGAACCATAGGAACCGGGCGAACCCTTGAGCTATAACCCTAATAGCGAACCTTCTTCATTCGGGCTGGTCACGAACCCTCTTGTGTTGTTATAACCGAACCTTGCACCATGAGTTAGCCGAACCTATGGGGAAACATAGAAGGTTCGCTGCCCTTGGGGGATACCGAACCAAAATCTAATGTGGGGATCGGTTAAGGGTAATAAGGGAACATAATCATAAATATATATATGAATACTCATGCATGCATGCAATAAAATTCTAGTTTGCCACCTTTAATTTAATAAAAGTAAATTATAAATTTAGAAATTTCATACCTTGAATATAATTGATGAACAAGTTAATTGGTTCTTAAATCTAAATTATATATTGTTAACTTGGATATCATGATGATTAGAATTATCTAAAACATGCATGCGAGTACACATACATGTATATATACGTTTGTATATGAATGTGTGTGGGTAACATAAGGGTTTATCATGGAATTATCTTCATTAGGTAATTAAGCTATCATGTATGAATCCATAATCAAGAATGAAATCATGTGTTACCAACTTAACTTTGATAATAGAAACTAAGTTAAAGGGGCATTAGTAATTTTAAGTAAACACTTAAGATCGCTTAATTAAATGAAGACACGTATACTTATAATCATGAAACACAATAATCACAGATTTGTTGAGTTGACTTTGAGTTACATACGCGAGCGCGCATAATACGAGAACCCGAATTCTAAGGACTTCAGGTGAGTTCTCATAACCTCCCTTTCTTTAAACTGTTTTTGGTTTTAAAACTCGGAGGTGAAACATGTATACCGGTTTAAATATTATTTTGATAACACAAGGATAATACCTGTTTATCATTATGATATTCACTATTATGAATTATCATTATTATGGATTATTACTGATTATTATAAATCCGTGTAAACATTGTTATTGACTTTGGTTAATAACAAAGATTACATGTATTGTCTCATACTCCGTGAAATCATTACTTTTAACTTCGGTTATTTGTTTTGACTTCATGTATTGTCACGTGGAGGGTTTCCACATCCGTGAAGTATTGCTCTTGACTTCGGTTGATTGCTTTGACTTCATGTATTGTCACGTGGTTAGCGACCACTCCATGATTCATGTATTTAACTTATGTTAATTACATAATGATCATGTATAGTCACGAACATTGTTTGAGAATATGATTGATGAGATTGGTTGATTAGTTGTGGATTGATTATCTATATTTGATTATTATTATCTGTGATTGACTATAACTAATTTGGTTATGTGATTATGTGATTGTATATGTGTTTGATTGTTGAGTTGGTGGATGTGTGTTGGATTATCTCATACAGGTATTCATATGGATTTTCTCAAGAAGATCATAAGTTTTATTCTCGTTTTAAACAAAGCATTTTATAAAACCATTTTAAGCATAAACTTTCAAACTCATTTTACTAAAACCTTTTTAAATATAAAAACTTATGATTACTCACCAACTACTTTTGTAGTTGACACTTGGTTTTCTTACATGTTTCAGGTGATGGAGACAAGTAGGAATGAAGAGAGGATCTCTTCTATTTTGGACATCATCATCATATAGGATCTTGGACTTAGTTAATTAACTAAATTTCTGGCGAATAGAGTTTAGTTAGTTTAACTAATTCTTTTGTGTAACTGATGTACTTGATTCATGATGAACATGATTTTTGTGTAATTATTTTGGTTGATTAAATGATATATGATGATTTGATTTAGATGCCCATGAGCTTTTGAACAATCTACACATCCCTCGTGACATCCCGATGATTCCGCCGTCGGTCGGGGTGTTACAGATCTATTTAACCCCAGAAGATAGTTCAACATTTTTAACTACAATTTAAATTATACGAGTGCACTCTCTCCATGGACCACCTATATTAAAACCAAACTGGTCTTCTGTAAATTTCTTTACAATAAAATATCCAATATTTATTTATTCATTTATTTTTAAATGCCCGTTATATTTATTTATATTTCAACTTCAAATAACACTCTTCGAATGCGATTTTATATTTCCTTGTAACTAGCAAACCCTTTGCGTCTTGAGCGGATAGGTTTTAAAACTTGGCAATTCCCAGTAGGGGTGTTCACGAGCCGAACCGAGCCGAGTCAGGGGTCAACTCGGACTCGGCTCGTTTTTAAACGGGCCTGGCTCGGATTGTAAACCGAGCCTGAAATCTCGGCTCGGACTAGGCTCGTTTTTAACCGAGCTGGCTCGGCTCGGCTCGTTTTTGGCTCGGTTTTTACATAACAAATTTTAATATTTGAATCGCATTCACATCAACTCGGCTCGTTTTCTCCATTGAGTCCTGACTTCTACAAAGGCTACATGCGAGAGATGTCTGGCTGTGACCGTGTTAGATCCGACCTGCATGTGGCTGAGACCAACCGTCAGTCCGTCATATGGTTGTAACCGCGCGTGAAACATCTGGTGTGAGGACTTTGGCTCCAACATATTTGGGAATTATGGTTTGAGAAGTAAGAGTAAAGAGACGTGAATATGTAGAATTGAGAATTAAGAATATGATTTATGAATGAAGGATTAGTAAAACACGTGATAATTGAGATTCATTCCATATTTCTATCCTCTTTTATTTTATTTTTTTTATTTTTTCTTTTTTTATCATACTTACAAAATAATATAAAGTATATTTATTATTAAAAGTAACTCTATGATTTTATATTTTAGTATATAGCATGTTGTACAAACGAGCCGAGCCACGAGCCGAGCCAGCCTTGGCTCAGACTCGGCTCGGTTACAAACGAGCTTTATCCGAGTTTTTTCCAAACGAGCTACGAGCCGAATCCGAGCTTCGAGCTTTTTGAACAGCCCTAATTCCCAGCATGGATTAAATATGCATAAAATGTGGCCTAACCATACATACAATAAACTTTATTATGTTTAGCATGCAGAAAGATCAAGTAATTGGAACTTGGAATCAAATCAATCATGCCTTTAAAAACATGAGTTTTTTCAAATTATCAATATAAAGCTTAACTAAGCCCCACTAATACACCCAAAACTGCAAAACATAACGTATTAACGTCATATGTTTACTGTTTCTGCAAATTTATTTAAATACGGGGCAAAGAAAATTCAAAACCACCTTTCATACTCAATCAACCACTTCAATAAGAGTGGTCTCGTAGTCATCGGGTGCTACAAACCCATGCAAATTCATCACGGTTGCAGCTACGTTTGCTAGCCCACCGCTTGGCACATCCTTTCGGAATTTCACCCCCGCAGCTAACCCAGGCCCGCCAATTGCAATAGGCACCTGATTAAAATATTTCAAACATTCATCACTTCAACACTTAGGTTCATAAGGTAAAGAAACTTAACAAGAGGTAAACATGAGCGGAACCACTCATGAGCTAATCGCCAAAAGCTCAAATCAGCCTGAGTTTTACAAATCAGGCCTGACTAGCCTAAAGGCCCTAAATAGTCTATTGTTTATATAATTTTGATTTTAATTTTATTAATACGCATTGACACAATAATAGCTATTATTTCTAAATTTATTAATATTAAATTAATAATATATATTATGTTTATGTAAAAAAAATACCTATATTATATAAAAAATTATAAATGTGTAAATAAAAAAAATTTAATAATTTGTAAACATGCATAGCCCCATCCTTTAAAAATAGGGCCCAATCTATGTTAAGTTTAATAGCCAAGCTTGAACTCAGGCAAACTTAGGCTTTGCTTGACTCAACTCATTTACAACCATATTTAAAGAGTAGTGTCAAATAACTTACGGGCTGAAGAGTATGTGATGTTAGGATCTGAACCTCGCCATCTTTGAGAAGAGGCTCACCCTTCTTGTTTCTTTTAACCATGTCTTCAGCATTACCATGATCTGCAGTCACCACAAATATTCCACCCACTTGCTCTACAGCATCAATAATCATCTGTTTCACCAAAACAAAACACATTCAGAATAAACATTTAATTTCTGCCAAAAATAACAACAAAAAATAATAACCAATTACATAGATGTGGCTAAATAGGCGGGTAGGATAATGGTGTCAACATGGTAATTTGGTATGAGTCAAGTTTACATTTCTGTTCAATTTTTGGTATTACATCCATCCCAGAACAAGTGTTTTAGAGAAGTAAAACTGAAATGCACAGTTTTATAAGTGTGAAAAATGCATTTTAGTGATGAGGGGCAGAATGAGAACCTTGAAAATTAATTTTGGAAGTGAACATTTTTTGGGCAAAATAAAATAGAAAGTTACTTGAAAGTTAAAAGTGCTTTGTCCATTATTAAATCCCTGGACTTTTCATAACGTCATCAATTTTTTTTCCCTTTTTAACATGATTATGTCTCCTTGCTTCAATAGAATAGATTTTTTATTGAAAAATTGAATGTTTAAGGATTTATTCATGCAAAAATTGAGTCCTAGGACTTGCTTGTGAACTCAGCAAAAGATTATAAGGTTCTTAGGACAGTTGCCTGAAATTATTTTCTACTAAATATGTCCCTAATCCCTACATTTTATTATAACATATTTTTCATCAAAATTTGAAAGTTTAGGGATTTAATCATGCAAAATAAAGTCAAGGAAGCTAGGTGTAAATTCAGCAAAAAAAAAATGTAGTTGCAGGTTAGAAGTTAGAACTACACTTAGGACAGACTGTGACCTGTTCAATCCATATGAAATTCCATTTTTTACTAAACTACTTGAAACCATTAGTGCAAAACATAACCCAATTTAACTCATTCATAGTAAATGGGTTAATATTCAATCATTAACCAATACCAAACTTTAAAAATATATCAAGTAGAAAAATTACCCAATGAGAAACAATAATAAAACCAAACCCTAGGCAAATAACATAGTTGTTACTGTGTTTTTAGGGTCTTATTAGGTTGCTAAAGGAAATTTGCCCAGGATGTTTTGGAGTTGCGTTGGTGCTACATTCTGTATTGATATTCTTGTGGTTAATGGGAATAATTTTTTTCAAGCTTGTTGCTTGGTTAAATGTGGGTTTGTGGTTGTTTGCTATGGAATCGGTACAATTAGAGGTGATGGATTGGTTAAAAGGCTATCCTCTGGGTTGGACCAAGATTTTTGTTTTGGTGCTTCTATTTTGGTGTTGGTTTTGTATTGAGGATATACCTTCATAGTTTTGGTATAGTCCGGGTTTGTATAGTGGCTTTGGTGTTGGTATTGTGTGCGTTTGGGTTTTGTACGGCCCTCCAGTCTGTTGGGAGTAAGGTATGTCGAAGGGGTATGCTCCTTCTCTAGCGGGTTGGACCAAGATTTTTGTTTTGGTGCTTATATTTTGGTGTTGGTTTTGTGCTGAGGATATACGAAGGCTTTGGTGTTAGTATTGTGTGAGTTTGGGTTTTCTACAGCCCCCCCCCCCCAAAAGTCTGTTGGGGGTAAAAGGAAAGCACAACAAACATCAAGGATCATATAGTCTTTTACCTTAACAGCTTCGTCAGCAGCCTTGCAGGCCACAACAGTAGCCTCAACATCACCAGTATGCCCAACCATGTCTCCATTTGGTATGTTCACACGTACCTAAAAAGCACGGAACAGTTTACTAATTAAATACATATTCAAATCCTATAATCTGACACACTTATTAAAAAGATTAACATATTTTTCTTTATTAAATACATCATCATATTCCATTTGACAGGCCAATTATCAGTTACCTGGTCAAACTTTCCACTGAGGATAGCATCACGGGCCTTCTCACCAATCTCCAAAGCTTTCATCTTGGGTTGAACGTTGAAGGTAATTCCAATATCACTTGGAATTTCAACATATTCTTCCAACTCAGAATTGAAATATCCAGAACGGTTTCCATTCCAGAAAAATGTGACATGACCGAATTTGACAGTCTCACTGTTCAACAATTGAGATAAACATGGTCAAGTTAATACTTTTTTAAAATAAGACACAATAAGACACAACAAATAAACTAATAAGCGATGACTTGGTTACACTATCATTTACATTCACAATCATGATAATATACAGCAAGTAGAGGTGGCAGAATAGGTGGGTAAGTGGGTTGGGTAACAGGTTGTGGTGGGTCCAGATCAAAACAGGTAACCTTTAGGATGGGTTGGATTGATCTCCCATTGCTTTCAATACAAACCTTTTATTGCTTAATAAAAAAATAGCATGTGATTACGAAAATCATAGTATCATTTTAAAGATAATCTGACTAATAAAATGATTTTAGAGGTCTATTGCATTAAAAAATACAAGTCAGGTGGTTTTTGGGTTGATTGGCAAGTCCTCTCATAACCAATTTAGACGTTCCCTACTGTCCAATCCAACATTTTAGAGATAGAAACATAACTCAAATCAACCCATTCATATGTATATATGGATCAAAAATGCCACCTCTAACAGAATACATATTCTCTCACCTGCAAGCAAAAGTGCGGACCCCATTATGCACCAAATACTCGCCAGAAGTCCTATCTATCAATGGGGGAGATACAAGGTAATGACTTGGAAGCTTGAGCTCCCCATCATACTGAAGCATACCAGCATAGCGAATTTTTGGGACCCGCACTCTGTCAAATTTATCAAACTTCTCATATTCAAGGGCTTGAGCAAGCATGGTCATACGATCTGCACGGAAATTGAAAGTCACAACAGCATCACCATCCACAATTGGACCTACAGGCTTTCCACTATCATCCACTATGACAAATGGGGGCAAATACTGGTCATTAGCAGCAGGGGCCTCTCTAAGTGTCTTGATAGCTTCAACAGCATTCTTAAATTTGTGTGGGGCTTCACCAAGGACCTGAGCATCCCAACCACGTTTCACAACTTCCCAATCATTCTGCAAAAGGAATTAGTTAAATCTCTATTAATTCCCACAAATAAATTATATATATATCTTAAACCATATAGCCTAGCAGAAAAGTTTGAGGTTTAAGAATTAAGATATTAAATATATGGTGTATGAACCCATGAACGTGTGAGTATGCTACTGTTGATGACTCACTGATAAATAGCAAGCATAACTGTATACCTGCGATTGTTTGAATGAAAAGAAAGAAGCAATGGAATGGAAATAATCAAATGATCTTTTGCATGCTGTCATCAAGTATACTGTATTACTGTATGACATATATTTTAAATGTTCTTTTTCTTATCTATCCTTAAACATCTATACAAGAAACAATGACAAAAATATAACCCGGTGTCACACACACACACAAATATATATATATATATACACATGCAAGAAAAAGTATGGTAATCACACATGCTACCAATTGTAACCTTATAAAACTGCAAAGTATTAATGAAGATGTTACCTCGTAACGGTCCATGGTGACATACATACGACCTCCACCAGATGCAACCTGTGCATCAATGCCTTTACTGCGCAGGTCTGAAAGTTCTGATTCAAGTGTTTCAGCAAAGCCAACACTTGAACCATCCAAAACATCACGACCATCGGTAAGCACATGAACACGTATCCTCTTGGCGCCATGCTGGCTGGCTCCTCTGAGCAACAACTGCAACCCAACAACACGCGTGAGTATAAAGTTTATAAAGCAAATAAGCAATGAAGATTATGTAATCAATACTTATTGAATAATTACACTGCTCAAATGCATATACCTGCAGCTGATCAAGACGTGAGTGCACACCCCCATCACTCATCAATCCGATAAGGTGCAAGGTGTTGGTTGCAAACGATTCTTTGATGTAATTAAAACCTTCATCCTCGAAGATTTTTCCAGAGGCAAGAGCAAGATCAACGAGTTTTGCACTGAAAGAATTAAATAAAGATTCTTAATTAAAGATCAGCTACACAGCATTAAAGAATATTCAGAAAACGGGGATCAGAAAAGAACAGCCGGTATATTGACTTTGTTTGTTCAAAATCAAATATATAATAATTGCTATTTACCAACAATCAAATACCACCGTAAAGCATGTGATCTCCCTCAATAATCTCACGCTTAGACAAGACAAACAAAGATACCCAGTAAATTGCCACTTTCGAGTGGGGTCTGAGGGGGGAGAGATGAAGGCAAACCTTACCCCTACCCTAAAATGGGATAGAAGGTAGCTTCAGAAGAGACCCCGGCTCATAAATCAGCCTATTTTTTTCTTTTCTATTCCTAGAAAATAAAAAAATTAAATGGGGTAATTAGTGTCAAATGAAAGGTAGAAAGATCACCCTTGAGCAAAGATCCTTCCAGCACCAAGAGCATTATGTCCAACTTCACTGTTTCCCATGTCATCCTCAGTGGGAAGCCCAACAGCGGTACCATGAGCCCTCACCAACCTCCATTTATCAGGGGCGCCCTATAGTAAAATACGAACATCAAAGATCACTAAACTAATATGGTTACTAACAAATCAATATAATATTTACAAAGATGGCCTGCAACAAGTTCGTTTTAGCTTGAAAGAGTAATTTTCTTGAGTTTTTCTTGTTTTTATAAAACTTGTTCATCTGAATAGCATCAGACAAGCCCCCAAAAAAACTTGGTGTTATTTTTTCAAAAATGTTAGCACTGTTGGGATGTCTGCGTCACCTGATATTATTTCCTCACTAGGCTCAGACAAAACCACAATGACCAATTAGTTTTCTCAAGATCAAACCCCAATAAGTCTTGTTTTCCATGGATGCCACCGAACCGATTTATAGAGATCGCGTTTTACATGTTCCCTGGGTTAGTCGGGTATTGAAGGAGACTCTAGTAGTTTACAAATCTGAATGCACGTTTATACTTTATATCTTATTAACATGCTAACTGGTAAAAATACATAATATAAGTATATAACAAAGCATTCGTTCAGACTCATTGATTTGATTTGATTAAACTCGCTTGTTTCTATCAATCTACATTGATCAGGCATTTCAAATTGTTATGTATGATTTTTTAAATCTAACTTCCAACTAAAAACGAATATCTCTATTGATAACCTAAACGTCAACAGATATGCTTTAAAAAAAAAATACAAATATAGATATATGGCAAGTAGAGAGAACACAATATGTTCAGAACCATTGATATTATTAATTCCTGTCTAGCTAAGACAAAATACAATGGACCAAACCCTGTTCTACATAAAATACGTGCTGGTGAATTCCGATTGTTTACATAACCAAACGCACATTCAGAATATCAGATCTTATCAACACATTACACATCTCCAAAAAAACATATATTAGACAATTGGTTCAAAATCATGGATTAGATTAGTCTAAATACGCTTATTTCTCCTAACGTATAACGATTATCTACTTCCGATGATGATATAAACGTGCTCAATGATTCTTCAGGTATAAATAAATTACAATGAACAACGATTATTCGCCATTAACGGATTCAAAAAAACAAAAAGATATAAATTAACAGATACAGAAATAATGCATAGAAGTTAGATAAAAATTGATTACGTTTTTGAGAGAATCCATCGTAGGAGTTTCAGCGACATGGATGCAGTTGAACTTATCGGGAGAAGCTTCACCCCAACCGTCCAAAACAATCATAGCCACCAGCTTTCCCTTTGGTAGCTTTGGATGATCCGCCAATTTCCATGAAAATCCGCTGCTCCCCATCGTTAAACTCTCAGATCTGGTTTCGGTTTGAAAATGAAGCCAAAAAAGGAGATTGAATTCTGAACAATGTAGCGGAGATGCCTGCCTGATATATACTTTGATTTCTGATATTTTTTTTATATGTTTTATATCAGTCAAAACCCTCCCTCTCCCCTCCGGTTTTATTTATTTATTTATTTTAATTTTTTTTTTTAAGCCAAGTTACACCACGATTTTGAATCAGAAGAGAGATTTTAATAAATGGCAGATTTATTCACCCTATCAATAACCGAGCCGGCGAAGGTATCAATCGTGTGAACCCACTGTTTTCAAGCCATGTCATCAAAGTCTAGTTACATGGACCTCCCATTAGCCACCGCAACCCTCCCTCTCCCCTCCAGTTTTTTTTTGAACGGCGAATGTCTCATTTATTTATTTAACTTATAATCACATAAAAACATATTTACGTGATAAACTTCTGGGACATTCAATACTAGACTAACCGAAAAGAACAAGTAAAGCGCGGTTGGAAACAATCGGTTTGATGGCTTCTAAGGATAATTCTTCTAACTGAGGATTGAACTTGAGACATTTATATTGTCCCGGTTATTTGTTTCACATCTGTCTTTGGTTTCCTTGATTAAAAAATTATAATTAATACTCCTAATTTTTAGAAAAAAGATGCATAAATTTATAAAACAAAATTAGATTATGATTATGATTAACATCCAGGTTATAGTGAATATTAAAATTAAGAACATTTAACTTTATCAAATTACTGATACGATTTATGATTAATTGATAATCTTTTAATGTTTTCAGTAAAACGTTATATCTGAATCAGTCATAGGTTGAAAGTCTGAAGCTGTTCGTATTACTAAAAAAACACATCTAAATCAGTTAACCATTTTTTTAACTATTAAGCTTAAAAAAATAATTTCAATATATCTTACTTAATCATCATTTAATGAACAAAAAATCATTGTTGTTATTACTTTGAAAACAATAATCAGTGGGTGGATTTGAAAATGAGAGAATAAAATGGAGAATATTCGAGAAGCATCTAGTGAGAAAAGAAAGCCACGTTTCGTAACCTGTGAGTCGCAGTTAAATACTTTAAGCGGCGTCACGGATTGCGACTTTACCGACGGCGTGCCTTTTGACACCACACGATCATCATTTAACATTTATGCGTTTCTTGCCGTTCAAAACAAAAAAAAAAAAAAACATTTATGCGTTTCTTGCTCCAAAAGTCAAAATGAAACACCCAACAGGACCACTAAACCAAACATCATGTAAAAGAGGCCCAACAGGCCCACTTTTAAACAAGCTCTGCAAGGCCCCCATGCGGCCCGGCCCCCACAAGTGTTGCTAGTAGTTTTATATATTTCTTTAAATTTTTAGATAATTATGTTGGGAATTTAAATTACTTGATTAATTATCAAATTAATATGAATTAAAATCAAAAACTTTTCATATTACTCAATTAAATCAAGACTTTTCAAATTACATATATTGATTATATGCATTAAGTCAAAACTCTTGGTATCACCTTCATGTAGTATAAATAGAAGACATATGTTGTCTTGTTAAGAGGTTGAAGAGAATACTACATACCATCTCACAAAAAAAAATTCCAACTTTCTCATATCTTGAAGCTCTTGTTTAAGATATCTTTTTCAGTTGCTAGGTTACTTCCGGCAGTACACAAACTGTTTCGGTTGTTGTACCCTGGGAGACAGACGCGTTCGTCTTGAGAAGAGACGCGAAATATGTTTTAAGGGAAGCGTATTAAATACGTGTCTTAACCACAATCATCAACACGTTTAATCCAAGTTGTAGTGAAGAATAAGTGAAATACATACTGGATTGAAAACATCGTCAAATAGCTTGGTTGAAGACTCAACATGGAGCATGTTCTAGTCGAACAAGATTCTTAGAGCACCCAACGAATAAATTGATCAAAACAAGTTCGGTATATGAATTAGTAATTTATATTCCTTTATTTTAGTCTTATAACCGGTAATGTGTACTAGATTATTTCTTACGAATAACGAGAGTAGTGTTATTATTTATATTTGATTATTGTTTATAATATAAACATGAACCCATCTCCTACAAATTATTAGTTTGACCACATGATACAATAGGAAATATAAAATTTAGGTTTGTTATTTTAAAGGCATGTGTGATTTGATTCGGTTTTGAATAATATCCATGACAAAAAACAAAAAAGCACATGGACCATATCGGTAATTCACTCTGATAATTATGTATAAATTATAAAATGAGATGTTTAAGTTTTAAGTATGTTACAAAACAGTAATATTTTAAACGAAAATAAGAACGAAAAAAATATATAATTTGAGCGATTTTTGAATTGTAACACATGCCAACATAAATCATTTGTTTATTAGAGATATAAGCTATGTATGTTGAACTTGGATTTGATAAAGTTCAATTTATGTGACTCATTAGGTTTTATCTTTTCACTAATAAATTTGCTTATCTTATGATAAATCTGAGTTTGGATACAATAGTTGTATTTAAAACATCAGAGAACTAAAACTTTTGAGCCGGGACTTTTTATAAATTGTTATTGTAACACAAAATCATTAAATATAATATCAATTGTCAACTATATGCAAATTCATAACATGTAATAGAGTTATAGAAATGAGTTTATAATTTAAAGACTATAAGACTAGGAAGTGTGCCAAGTGGTTGGAGCCACTCCACCGAGGCGTCATGTGCCATCCATCAACATCACCCACTCAACCATTTGTGATGGAAATGCCAAGTGCCCATTCACGGCTAAAAAATCACTCCAAGCGGTCAACAAATCATCCCAACCACGCCGTTGCTGTGGCCACGCCAAACCCACCACCCACACCTCTACCAAGAGGCACACCACAAGGTCTAAACACTGGTTAGTAATCATTTGTTACAAACCATACCAAATATGTTATATAATATTATTTTTAGCAACATTACAATATATTAGTTGTACTATAATGCATATCGTATTGAAGTTTTTTTTACACTCATGAAATATCTTGTAACTAAATAGTTTAGAAAAATCAAATTCATAAATTTATTAATAAAATAAAGTTTTGTTTATTAATATTCAAAGTATTTATCTACATATTTTGTGTGAAATCAAAACCAACATGCTTTTCTTTCCAACTTTGGCATAGTTATAAATATTTTAATTATATATATATATATATGGATTATATCATGTGAAACATGATCTTTAACTGAAAATTCTTAGACCCTATATGGGCCATTAATTTGATATTGAAAATAAATTTGTGGTCATATTAAAGTTGAATAAAAAAATTAGGATTTAAATAAACAAATCAACTTTAATGTAGTTTAATTAGGGCCATATATCTATTTTCAAGATTTCAAATTGACATACAGGGTTTAAAGATTTTTTCCCTTAAATCGAGTATTCACATAATACAATCCCCAATATATAAATGGAGATATGTTTTGGTGGTTGTTTGGTAACATCTAAACTATTAAGTGTTGAATCAGTAAGATTTATGAATCGTTAAGAAGCTCTTAACTAGTAAGTGTTGAATTAGTTAATATTGTTTGGTTGAACATTTGAACGACTATGCAGAGGAGAGATGTAGTCAGAGAGGATTCATCGTCATTGGAGGTTCTCGAAAAGGAGAGGTTTTCGTCGGAGAGGAATGAAAAGGTGAAGAGGAGCCAACTCCTTTTATTCAGACATATATCAAGATCTGAACTATTCAGATGTTTATTCAAACATTTGTTTCATTTGTTTTCGTTCGAATGTTTGAAACAAACGGTGTAACTCTGACTGATTCAAACATTACTCAATTCAGACTCATTCCGAATATATCAAACAACCACTTAATTGGTTGACAATTTGACATAAACAACCAAGTAATTATTATATACTTTTAAATACGTAACAGATTGATTTTGACATATTTTTTGTAGTCATCATATCAATTATTCGGTTTTCATAGTTAGCATCCACTCATTATTTGAAGGTTTGATGGCGAAACATTGCATCCTTCTTTTTCCTTTACTAGAATACGTTGACATATTCTATATACCGACTAAATTTAACAGAATAATATAAATGAACGGTTCAAAATTAAACAAATATTGTATTCATTTAAACCGGTAGGATCCCAAATGGTTTAGTAGACTAATAATTCATATTTCATTTGATGGCATTTAATTTTTAATTAAAATTGTAAGTTCACACAAAATGAGAAACTAGTTTTGTAATTTGTATATTTTAAAATTTTAAATTAATCAGAATGCTATCATGATTTTTTTTACTAACTAAATACTCAACTTGTTTAGATCTTTGGTAGTTTATTTCCATTTTTTGTTGTTGTTGTTCTTGGTGTTTCCTTTCTGCTACTTTTGATGTATTTTCGTGCTCTTTTTTTGGGGTTTTAGACTCTTGCTAGAATCCGGTGAAATAAAATATGGCAAGTTCAAAAAAGCTAAGGGGTCATTTCGCTGGATCTGGATCATTAAATGCCGAATGGTAAAGATGTCTGAATGGTTAATATGTTTGAATGGTTAAGAGAGTCTGAACCATTAAGTGATGAACTAATTAAGACCGTTTGATTGCACATCTAAATGAAAATAATTTTTTTTTGTTAAAAACCCTAGGCCCGGTCGCCCCATCTCAACTCCAGGCTCTAGCCTTCTCGTTCGAGTCATCGCCGCCTGTCGCCCATCGCCGCTCCTTCGATTGAATCGCAGCCCGCCACAACCCCTTTGTTCGAACCCTAAAACCAGAATGGTGCGACGGGTGAAGAAGGTGGAGAACGGTGGAAGCGGTGGTGGTGCCGATTGGAACCATTTAGGCGGTGGTGGCGGCCATTCA